>UNPR01000208.1:0-86858 GCA_900536425.1 Hymenoscyphus linearis | reverse complement strand
GCGACAGAAGTACTACATCTACTACAAGCGACATAAGTACTACATCTACCACAAGCGACACAAGTACTACGTCTACCACAAGCGACGTGAGTACTACGTCTAGTACAAGCCAAGGGACTCCTACTACGACTACGTCTACTACAAGCGACGTAAGTACTACGTCTAGTACAAGCCAAGGGACTCCTACTACCACTACGTCTACTACAAGCGACGCAAGTACTATATCTACCACAAGCGACACAAGTACTACGTCTACCACAAGCGACGTGAGTACTACGTCTAGTACAAGCCAAGGGACTCCTACTACCACTACGTCTACTACAAGCGACGTAAGTACTACGTCTACCACAAGCGACAGAAGTACTACATCTACTACAAGCGACATAAGTACTACATCTACTACAAGCGACACAAGTACTACGTCTACCACAAGCGACGTGAGTACTACGTCTAGTACAAGCCAAGGGACTCCTACTACCACTACGTCTACTACAAGCGACGTAAGTACTACGTCTACCACAAGCGACGTAAGTACTACGTCTACCACAAGCGACGTAAGTACTACGTCTACTACAAGCCAAGGGACTCCTACTACTACTACGTCTACCACAAGCGACGTAAGTACTACGTCTACCACAAGCGACACAAGTACTACGTCTAGTACAAGCCAAGGGACTCCTACTACCACTACGCCTACTACAAGCGACGTAAGTACTACGTCTAGTACAAGCCAAGGGACTCCTACTACCACTACGTCTACCACAAGCGACGTAAGTACTACATCTACTACAAGCGACACAAGCACTACGTCTACTACAAGCGACGTAGGTACTACGTCTAATACAAGCCAAGGGACTCCTACTACGACTACGTCTACTACAAGCGACGTAAGTACTACGTCTAGTACAAGCCAAGGGACTCCTACTACTACTACGTCTACCACAAGCGACGTAAGTACTACGTCTACTACAAGCGACGTAAGTACTACGACTACAACAAGCCAAGGGACTCCTACTACCACTACGTCTACTACAAGCGACGCAAGTACTATATCTACCACAAGCGACACAAGTACTACGTCTACTACAAGCGACGTAAGTACTACGTCTAGTACAAGCCAAGGGACTCCTACTACTACTACGTCTACTACAAGCGACGTAAGTACTACGTCTACCACAAGCGACACAAGTACTACATCTACTACAAGCGACGCAAGTACTATATCTACCACAAGCGACACAAGTACTACGTCTACTACAAGCGACGTGAGTACTACGACTACAACAAGCCAAGGGACTCCTACTACCACTACGTCTACTACAAGCGACGTGAGTACTACATCTACTACAAGCGACACAAGTACTACGTCTACCACAAGCGACGTAAGTACTACGTCTAGTACAAGCCAAGGGACTCCTACTACTACTACGTCTACTACAAGCGACGTAAGTACTACGTCTAGTACAAGCCAAGGGACTCCTACTACTACTACGTCTACTACAAGCGACGTAAGTACTACGTCTACTACAAGCGACGTAAGTACTACGTCTACTACAAGCGACGTAAGTACTACGTCTAGTACAAGCCAAGGGACTCCTACTACGACTACGTCTACTACAAGCGACGTAAGTACTACATCTACCACAAGCGACGCAAGTACTACGACTACAAACTCTGATTCCCTGAGTACTCCTTCAACTACAACTACAACTACTACTAAACCAACTACGACTCTAACCACAACTACACCAAAGCCAAGTACTACTTTAAGTACAATAACAACAAAACCAACTACGACTACTGCTACAAGTACAACAAATCTAAGTACTACTTCGGCTACAACTACTAGTAAACCAACTACAACTACATCTAAATCAAGTACAACTACAACTACTAGTAAACCAACTACAACTACATCTAAATCAAGTACAACTACAACTACTCCTAACCCAATCACAACTACAACTACAACAAAGCTAAGTACTACTTTGACTACAACTACCAGTAAACCAACCACAACTACAACTACAACAAAGCTAAGTACTTCGACTACAACTACTAGTAAACCAACCACAACTACAAAATCAACTACAACTACAACTACTCCTAAACCAACTACAACTACAACTACAACAAAGCTAAGTACTACTTCGACTACAACTACTAGTAAACCAACTACAACTACATCTAAATCAAGTACAACTACAACTACTCCTAAACCAACCACAACTACAACTACAACAAAGCTAAGTACTACTTCGACGACAACTACTAGTAAACCAACCACAACTACATCTAAATCAAGTACAACTACAACTACTCCTAAACCAACTACAACTACAACTACAACAAAGCTAAGTACTACTTCGACTACAACTACTAGTAAACCAACTACAACTACATCTAAATCAAGTACAACTACAACCACTCCTAAACCAACCACAACTACAACTACAACAAAGCTAAGTACTACTTCGACTACAACTACTAGTAAACCAACCACAACTACATCTAAATCAAGTACGACTACAACTAGTCCTAAAGCAACAACAACTACAACTACAACAAAGCTAAGTACTACTTCTACTACAACGACTAGTAAACCAACTACGACCACTATTACAACTACACCTAAATCAAGTACGACCACTACTACAACTACTACAAAGCTAACTACAACTACAACTACAACTAGTAGTAGGCCAACTACAACTACAAGTACAACAAAGCGAAGTACTACTTCAACTACAACTACTAGTAAACCAACTACGACTACAACTACAACTACAACGAGGCTAAGTACTACTACTACAACAAAGCTCAGTACTACTTCAAGCACAACTACAACTACTAGCAAGCCAACTACGACTACAACTACTAGTAAACCAACTTCAACCACAACTACTACAAAGCTAACTACGACTACGACTACAACTACTAGTAAACCAACTACAACTACAACTACAACTACTAAACCAGCTACAACTACAACTACAACTACTAGTAAACCAACTACAACTACAACTACTACCAAACCGACTACGACTTCAACCACAACTACTACAAAGCTAGCTACCACTACGACTACAACTACTAGTAAACCAACTACCACTACAACTATTACTAAACCAACTACGACTTCAACTACAACTACTACGAAGCTAGCTACGACTACGACTACAACTACTAGTAAGCCAACTACAACTACGACTACTACTAAACCAACTACGACTTCAACTACAACTACTACAAAGCTAGCTACGACTACAACTACAACTACTAATAAACCCACTACCACTACGACTACAACTACTAAACCAGCTACAACTACAACCACAACTACAACTACTATAAAGCCAAGTACGACTACAACCTCAACCACAACAAAGCTAAGTACTACTTCGAGTATAACTACAACTACTACAAAGCCAACTACGACTACAACTACAACTACAACGAGGCTAAGTACTACTACTACAACAAAGCTCAGTACTACTTCAAGCACAACTACAACTACTAGCAAGCCAACTACGACTACAACTACTAGTAAACCAACTACAACTACAACTATTACTAAACCAACTACGATTTCAACTACAACTACTACAAAGCTAGCTACGACTACGACTACAACTACTAGTAGACCAACTACAACTACGACTACAACTACTAAACCAGCTACGACTACGACTACAACTACTACTAAACCAACTTCAACTACAACTACTACAAAGCTAGCTACGACTACGACTATAACTACTAGTAAACCAACTACAACTACGACTACAACTACTAAACCAGCTACGACTACAACTACAACTACTAGTAAACCAACTTCAACCACAACTACTACAAAGCTAGCTACGACTACGACTATAACTACTAGTAAACCAACTACAACTACGACTACAACTACTAAACCAGCTACGACTACAACTACAACTACTAGTAAACCAACTACAACCACAACTACAACTACTATAAAGCCAACTACGACTTCAACCTCAACCACAACAAAGCTAAGTACTACTTCGAGTATAACTACAACTACTACAAAGCCAACTACGACTACAACTACTAGTAAACCCACTACGACTTCAACTACAACTACTACGAACCTAGCTACGACTACGACTACAACTACTAGTAAGCCAACTACAACTACGACTACAACTACTAAACCAGCTATAACTACAACCACAACTACAACTACTATAAAGCCAAGTACGACTTCAACTACAACTACTAGTAAACCAACTACGACTTCAACCACAACTACTACGAAGCTAGCTACGACTACGACTACAACTACTAGTAAACCAACTACAACTACAACTACAACTACTAAACCAGCTACAACTACAACTACAACTACTAGTAAACCAACTACAACTACAACTACTACCAAACCGACTACGACTTCAACCACAACTACTACAAAGCTAGCTACCACTACGACTACAACTACTAGTAAACCAACTACCACTACAACTATTACTAAACCAACTACGACTTCAACTACAACTACTACGAAGCTAGCTACGACTACGACTACAACTACTAGTAAGCCAACTACAACTACGACTACAACTACTAAACCAGCTACAACTACAACCACAACTACAACTACTATAAAGCCAAGTACGACTTCAACTACAACTACTACCAAGCCAAGTACGACTTCAACCACAACTACTACAAAGCTAGCTACGACTACGACTACAACTACTAGTAAACCAACTACAACTACAATTACTACAAAACCAACTACGACTTCAACTACAACTACTACCAAACCAACTACGACTTCAACCACAACTACTACGAAGCTAGCTACGACTACGACTACAACTACTAGTAAACCAACTACAACTACAACTACTACTAAACCAACTACGACTTCAACTACAACTACTACAAAGCTAGCTACGACTACAACTACAACTACTAATAAACCCACTACCACTACGACTACAACTACTAAACCAGCTACAACTACAACCACAACTACAACTACTATAAAGCCAAGTACGACTACAACCTCAACCACAACAAAGCTAAGTACTACTTCGAGTATAACTACAACTACTACAAAGCCAACTACGACTACAACTACAACTACTAGCAAACCAACTCCGACTACAGCTACAACTTCTACAAAGCTAGCTACGACCACAACTATAACTACTATAACGCCAACTACGACTACGACTACAACTACAACTACTAAAAAGCCAATTATTATCATAACCACTAGACGAGTAAGTGTTTCATCATCCAGTAGCCAATTCTCCTCTTGGGGAAATTCCTTTTTCGCAGACAGCGAATATGTAAAGCAATGAGCATCGGAGCGTCCGAATATCATACAACATCTACATCATTCTCGCTTGCCTATTCGCTGTCTCCATCCCAGTACAGGATGGAATTCCCTCCCTTTACTCTCCAATCCCTCCAAACATATATGCTGACCGTTCATCTTAGGGCGACTAGAATGTTAATTTAGTTCGTTCCCAACCTATACCATACTAAACAGCGAAAATGCTCACTCACCACCTTCATTCAACCTTCAAAAGTCCCCTCTTACACACCCTGGGTATTGTGGCGCGAAGTCATATCTTCGCGACTTGCCCCCTTGCTTCATTTCATGTTTGCTAGGAAGCGGGATTCTAAGGCTTACGAAAGGTTGATATCGAAGATCGGTGTTCAATCTAAGTCATGTGAATATTTCTTCTTGCGAGGAAGGCTTTTAGGCGAATATTTACATTCATGGTTTTCGTGGGGGAAACGAGGTCTATTTCTTTTGTTTTCTCTTTTTTTTATTAGATTTCTTGTTAATTAGATTTTCCATTTTAAAAGTTATAGATACTAGAATGATAAAATCCTTTTTTTTGTAAACCCTTTTTCCATTGAAAATGTCATGAAATGACGCATGTCGCGACGTCACTGGCTTAGCTGAGAGCTCCCCTATTTTAGCCGAGAGCTACCCCGCCTTAGCCGAGAATGTTCATTTCTGGTGATTCCACAACAAGGGCTAATAAACAATCGAGAGACGATACCCCAGCGTAACTATCCATTTCAGAAGAGGATATTTCTCGGGTAGATAGCAATTTCCGAGTACTGATCCATTAATTCATTTTCAAATGAGTGTCTAAAGTTCAAATGTAAAGGTAAATTCCGCGACTATGAGCGACGGAGAGCGGGGGCCTTTGGTGCTCCTGCCTAGATGCCAAGGCGCTAAACTGGTCGCAATCCGAAGGTGAAAACAAAAAGGGAAACATTTCTAACCAATGCGAGTGCATAGAATATCTCATTCAGTGTGCGTAAAAAACACTTTTTTAAAATTTTAGAAAGATAGCCTGCTTAAATTCTCTACAATAAGACGTCTTATAACTCCTCACTTTTCACGGATTCTTCAGAGAAATAGACTTGGATTTGATTGAGAAGCTATAGAAGAGACGGGCTTCTGGCTTCCTATTAAGGTGTTTGGTGGCATAAATATATTTGGGAGGGTGGAGGTTGGAGAAGCTGGACGCCAAAGATAGAAAGCGTCTGGTAATCGTGTATTGGTTGCCATAAAATGGCTCTGGTTATTCACAAGTGAGTTTCCCTTTGAATCTATGGATCCAGAAAGAGGGGTTTAAGGTGGCTTTTTTGAATTAAATATTGATAATTGATCGTATTCTATAGCAAGAATTGAAAGACAATTGCAGAAAACCCCTATGTTGTTCACGGATACTACAGAACAGGGATCCCCGAAATAGCTCAAATGGCGTTGCGATTCAATACGGGGCTTTTGATGAAGTGGGTGTTCGGTCTTGTTTAACTGATTTGATTACAGGTATCCTCGCGTCCCAAATCATTAAGGTTCCAAGGTTCCATCCGAAAACAGTAGTTTGATATCAATACTAACAACTCTAGAAGACCACTCATAACTCATCACTCTCAAATTCATCAACCTCAATTCCAGGCACCTCAATTAAACACTCATACTCCTCATCCACAACCAGAATAGGTTCATACCCATCAACAGCTTTAACATGCCTCCCATACTCACCCAAAATCCCCCTGGAAGAATACCACTGCTCCGTAGACCCGCTCGTTCCAAGCGCTGGATCAATAGCGCCCGCGAACTGATAATAAGTATTATTCCAAAAATAAATACAACTTCCATTCTGTCTTGTCGTCAAAAATGTTGCAACCTGAGCGGAAGCCTGCTTGGTAAGATATGGCAAGAGTGGTTTTGTGGAACTTTGAACTGAACGGTCAAGAGTTGCAATCAGGGTAGAGTTTGTGATTTGGAAATCTGCGGGATTGATGAGGTCTGAGGTGAAGGATATTGGGTAGGTGAAAGAATTTGAAATTAAAGTGTCGTCGAAGAAGGAGGTGAAGGAGGTGGTGCCTTTGGTGAGTTGCGATACTGTCTTGTTGAAGCTGCCTGCAGTATAGTTTTTGGTGTTGCTATATGAGATGTTTTGGGAGAATGTAAGTTGTCGTGTCCCTGAAGAAGTGGTAACTGATGATGTATGAGATAGACTGCGGCTAGCAGTCAATTCAGACCAGAGGCTGGTATTGGTATTGGAGTCAATTGTGAGCTGGGTGGTGAAATTGAAATTTGGAGATGGTAATTCTGATGAGACAGGCTGTGGGATAGTCAATACGTCGAATGGTACCTAGACCTGGGTAGAAATTACTTACAGTTCCGATGGTTTGATTTCCTTGGTGGTCAATCCATATAAATACACTACCCGACACCCACCAATTTGAGCCAATAGTACCCAATGTTGTTTTCGAGTCGTAACCCACAACCTTGATCTCGAAAGTATGCTCTTTTCCGTCACATAAACTTCCAAGCCACGGACTGATATCAATTTCGAAATTCGGAAGATCATAAGTATCAATTCCCACAATCGGGACCCACAACCCAGGACTGATTCCACCGGTGAAGATGATTGGAAAAGGCCAGCTTACGCCTGCCAAATCTCCATCAATTAGAAGCTGTATCTCTCGAAAAGGACTGTATCCGTAGAGGTTTGTATTATTGAAAGTATTCAAATACTCCGTCAAGACGTTTCTAAACCAAAACTCCTCCGCCCCATTTCCAGAAGCAAGAATACTCACAACCGCTCTCTCAGCATTTCGGGGGAATTCGATTGAGTTGGTCCCGTTTCCATCTGGTAGTGATATGACGGAAGTTTTGTTTGCACGAGAAGACTTCGTTGAGATAGGTAAAATTAATTCGGCAGGTGTCAAAGCTTCTTCGTCATCAAAATAGAGAGCGGTGATGGTAACATTATAGGTTCCGCTGAAGACCGAATCGTAAAGATTGTCAAGACCCATGATAACTGTCTGTTCCGATCGAAGAAGGGAATCAAAGACTGTGACGTCTTTTTGATAATTCCAAAAGATGCCCGTCCGTACGGGCATGGCAGTCGTCATTCGCCAGACCTATCACAAATTTGTCAATACCGGTACCGAATTTTGACACTGTAAAATTGCCGAAGGCAATAGTACCTCAATATCACCAAAAAATACAAGCCCGAGCCTGTCATAATTAATCCCAGATGATGTGACCGACATGTTGAAGATTGTAGTTGTGAATTTACAATCTTTTGGCGGGGAATATGTCCCTTGAATTCAATTAGTCCCAGTGAAGTCGAAAATGATTTTGCATACCTACCAACGTATGGACTTCCATAACTCGCTGCAAATTCATGCTGAATTACGACCTGTTGACAACTGGCCCCCACATAACTCGTTCTCAATGGTGCTTCCACTTGAAACACATTCAAGGGTACATCTACCACGCCTCTTTTCAGAATTGAATCAGCCGCAAATGCAAAACAGAGCTGATGAACCAGAAATATCAAATGAAGAAACATGTTTGAAAGTTTGAATAAGTGCCATGTCTGTCACTGGTGACTGATCTCTTCATTCTGGTGCGATGATGTATGTATGGCTTATCGGGCCTAATCAATGGTGATCTGTGATCCCTGTGCGGGGTACATCAGAATTCGGTAGGTGGATAAGTACGGGGTTAACGTATTCTAAATTTGGTAGGCTAAATTGCACAGAAAGGGTCCAAAACTTCGTATTAAGCTTTTTATAAAATTAATAAAGCCTACAAGTTATGAGCGTTATGGAAACCCCCCACGCATCTGACCTATTGCGTGCTAAATTAAAGTACCTCATTCTCGGGTGCCTCCGGATGTAAATCTACCACCCGTACTTAGCACGTACATTGTGGCTGTTGGATGTCCCCACTTTCAAGAACCACTAACAAACTCCGCACGATTTCATCCGATATACTCGAGTAACTGTGAGTCACATTGAGAGAATAATGAGAAAAATGAGTGACTGGCTAAAGCTACAGCAGAAAAGAAAACCAAGCCTTTGATCAAGAAGTAAATGGCGGCTAGGGACAAACCAGAATAGCATTAAGATGGCAAGCCGAACCTATACTACCGACCAACTCAGTCGATGGGAGGAATATGTTTCTCTACCCCCTCGCTTCCATCATCTGGCTTCTCCAATATTTGATCTCGAATACTTGACAGCATTGCATACTCACCAAATAGTCAAAATTCCATACGAGAATTTATCATTGCATTACTCCCCTGACCCAAGGATTTCCTTGAATCCACAGGATTTGTTCCAAAAGATCGTCGGAAATGCCAGAGGAAGAGGCGGATACTGTATGGAGGGGTCGATATTTTTCAATTCCATTTTGAGAAGTCTAGGATTCAAGGTTGAGATGAGAGGTGTCAGAATTCGTCCTAGAGCTAGGTAAGTCTCTTCGATTCATTCCATTACGATACGCTGATTCAAAAATAGCGGTGTTCCTAATGGCAAGTATGGAGGATGGTAAGTTGGAATTCGAAGAGTTCACGTGAGATTGCCTATCGCCCTCTAACTTACAACCAGGGTTCATATGGTAAACATTGTCACATTACCTGATGGTTCCAAACACTCAGTTGACGGTATAGCATTCTAGTACACCCTTATCTACTGCAAGAACTGAATTGCCAATAGTCGCTTTTGGGGGCGATGGGCAAGTCCTACCTCTTCCACTCACTCCATTCCCAGAAGATCCTCCAGTGTTCACAAACATTGGAAGTCAGCAAATCCGTCTCATCCACGCACCAATTTCACCAGAAGATAGGGAGTCACCATCAGCAACACAAACTCTCTCCTCTCAATACACAATTTCTGTAGATGATGAGCCACAAAAGTTCTGGATTTACCAGTACCGCAATGCCGTAGACAAGCCTTGGAATTCCTTCTATGAATTCGGGAATTTGGAGTTCTATCCCCCGGATTTCCTGGTTATGAATCATTATACCAGCACGTATCCAACATCCCCAAACTTTCAGGTGTCAACTGTGCTCATCGTGAAGTTTGTGTTGGAGAAGGAAGCGAGTGTTGAGGTCGGGAAAGGAGATTCTAAGGTTAAGAAAGTCGCTGGGAAGATCATGTTGGTAAACGGTGACGTGAAGAGAAATACTGGTGGTAGGACGGAAATTATTTTGGTAAGCGAAATATGTGTAATATTCCATCGTTGTTGCCCTTCATGTACTAATTTCACTCCATAGAGCTGTAAGAGTGAACAGGAGAGGGTCCGGGCGATTAAGGAGTATTTTGGAATTGATTTGATAGAGCATGAGGTAGAGGGGATTCGAGGGAGAGCGTGTGAGTTGACCGCCAAATCTTAAGCGAACGATATAGCCTCACGGTAGACAAGACAAGAGACAGTTATTTTCTCTCATTGTTCCACTTCTCTGGGTTTACTTAAGTAATTAACCCAAATCTCTAAGTTCATCGGTTTAATTATCCTTCAATGCTCAATAACCATTTTAATCATTCTACTTTTATAGGCTAACTCAAAAACAACAAAGATCTTCAACTCAATTAATTTGATTTTGCCGCAAAGCCAGATTGATTAGTTTAATTATTCTAATTTTTTCGCCTAATTTCAGGTTATCAATCTAGATCTTTGGGCCAATCTCTTAGGATGTCTCAGAACTCTCAATGAATGTTTTAAATTATTCCGAATATTAGAATGTCAAACAATTATTCTTGAGAATTAACACGATGAGGCTATTTACAGTCACTTTTGTTTGCCACGGTGGACCCGCGTTGAAACACCGAAAGATCAATTGGCATGCGAAGCTTTGTGGTGGATGTTCTCTTACTGGAGTACGAGTAAAAGTCCACTTATCCTCAAGACATACCCCGCAAGGAGTTGCCTACCCCATACTTGGCCGAACTATTTTTAAGGGTCTCGATGCACGGGCACCACGCGTTGATGGGAGCCGAGCGTTGTTAAGCGAAAAGCAGAGGACGACTAAGGACTTGGTGGTGATGTAATAGTGCGAAGTGCTTGGTGTTCATTTCTTTCAAACATGAACTTTACACGGCACACCCTAGGTTACTGCTAAATAGTACTCGGATACTCATGACTACTAGTATGAGCAATTTATTTGACATTACGAATTTAGAATTGCTGCTATCTACGTCTTTCTGATGATCTGCGTCTTGAAACACACCATCACGACCAGACGTAGATAATTCGCACGCATGTGAGAGAAATATTGTAGAAGCGTAAGAAACAAGCGAAAATAGAGTCAGGCAATACGTGTACACCTGGGTACCTTTGGGACCTCGTTCGCGGACAATCCAAAAACATGCATTCCCTTGGCAGGCTATCAACTTGACGCATGAATGACGCGATATTGTTTCGTTCATTATAGAGCAGCTTCGGTCGTTGTGAACTTGGCCTCTCCCGCCTGTTGAGGATTGATGGACAATAATGGGGCTCCCAGTATAGTCAGCGCCACAATTATTGCCATAAGGCTGGAGGCCAAGGATGTGGTCAGCCATGTTTGTTGATGACAGCGAGCAACACGAAACATGAAACTGGCTGTGGAGAATAAAGTTCGTCGAAAAAGTACGATCGGGGGATAACGACATTGCGACTCATCTGAACTATATTCGTATATTCGCGAGCCAATCAAGTGGTTTGGACAATGTGACGTATAAGTATAGTCCACCATTCTCCTGGAAAACATCCCATAAACTTCACCCTCTTCCTTCTTCCTTACTTGAAGCATCAAACATTCTTTCTTCGACAGAAGTCTTTTTCTTGCACTTCTTTCTTTCATTCAACGGCAGTGCCATTTTGATATACTTCCTTCACTTCACTTTATCAACTCCTCAACTCCTCAACTCCTTGATCTTATCATTCTTAGCTTCATCATGAAGTTTCAGTCGTTAGTCATTACTGCTCTCATGGGCTCAGCAATTGCAGCTCCCGCTTCTAAAAGTGGCTGTGCAAAGCCAACGGGAGTGGTTGGAGCTGGGCTTCCTGGAGTCGCAAAACCAACAGGAGGTGCTTATGTAGCAGCAGCACCGACAGGAGCTCCTCCAAAATATATGGGCTCTGCTAAGCCATCTGGTAGCCTTTCATGTGGTGGTGGTAAAAAGGGTGGAAACAATGACCCAACAAAAAACGGTGAAGAGGATCCAAAGAAAAACGGTGAAGAGGATCCAACGAAAAAGGGTGAAGAGGATCCAAAGAAATATGGTGAAGAGGATCCAACGAAAAAGGGCGAAGAGGATCCAAAGAAAAACGGTGAAGAGGATCCAACGAAAAAGGGTGAAGAGGATCCAAAGAAATATGGTGAAGAGGATCCAAAGAAAAAGGGTGAAGAGGATCCAAAGAAAAAGGGTGAAGAGGATCCAAAGAAATATGGTAAAGAGGACCCAAACAATAAGGGAGGTGAAGGAGGCGACGGAGAGAAAGGTGGAAGTGAAGGAGGGAAAAAGGGAGGTGAAGGAGGTGACGGAGAGAAAGGTGGAAGTGAAGGAGGGAAAAAGGGATGTACGAAGGGATCTGGAGCCAAAAAAGGAACGGCAAAACCAACAGGAACAAAGCCAAAAGGTGGTGGTGGTGGTGATGAGTATGCTAAGCCAACTGGAGCACCAGCACCACAGGGCAGTACACCTCCAGATAGTGGTGACAAACCTAAGCCAGGTGGTGCCAAACCAACTGGCACGCTTCCAGCATATGGCGTACCTCCATCTGTTGCCAAACCAGGCGGTGCTCTACCAACGGGGAAAACTCCAACAGGAACAACCCCAGCACTTGGCGAACCTCCATCTGGCACCAAACCAAAACCCTCAAGCAGCTCTAAGCCCACTGGCACAACCCCAGGCAAGCCAGGAAGTGCTCAACCATCTACTAAGGCCATGCGAAGAAATGCTTTATATGCGTAAGCATTGCGTTTCTTATCTTAGAATTTCAAAAACTAATCAATCATCAGCTAGCTAATTCCTCTTCAGAGAGGAAATTGAAAATAAAGCCGTTACGCTTCCAAATCCTCCAATCACCTTTCCAGATGGGATTTTCCCTCCAGCTGGCACTTTTCCAACTGGAACTTTTCCAACTGGGCTGTTTCCGACTGGCTCTTTTCCTACTGATATTCCTGCCCTCGCAAGTGGAATCCTTGGCCGGCCGCTCCCTACTGGCTTTCCGTTCAATCTTGGCACAGATCTACCGTCAATGCCAACCGGAATTCCATATCAACGGAGGCAGGCGGGAGACCATCCCACCACTCTTCAAAAGGTTGCCCGTCAAACTGCTTTGGCGGTATAGACATTCGACTTTTTCGACACTTTCGTTTATTTCTTCAATTCTTCTTGTATAATACATTTGTGTTTGAACTGGTTTCTTTCCTTGGTACTTTCTGGTCGGGGGGCGGCGCAGAAGGTGGATTATTGATGGGTAGCCCTGGGGTTTTGACTTTTCTTTCTTGTCCATATTTTGTGTTTTGGGGGAGAAAGGAGGGGTGTTTGTTTGCGAGAGATACTGGTTGGGATAGAGCTTACTTGATCTGGTTCTAGTCTAGATACTCATCTCGCTTAGAAAGTTTCACCAAAAAAAAGCAATGCTGAAATTTAGCACTTACAACTTCTTCTTTCTAGTCAAGTACTTGCTCTTTGTGATCCTTTAACTTCTTGAGAAGAATGATATATCTAACTCAACCATAAAGTAAGGAGGGGTACAAATCTATTTCGACACTTAATGGTTAAGTATACCTGTTTCAGACTGTTGGACAGTAAGATTGAAGAGTTTCTATTGGTCAAAGTCATGTTTGGCAAGATATAGTGGTGATTACTGTACAAAAAAGCGTAATAAAGCGTGGCAGTCTTCCAGTGGATAAGAAAAGTGGAAGAGATTCTGATTAGTCAACTTGATCAAAGTATTTGAACATTTTCCACATTCAGGGTCGCAGAGAAAAAATGCACGGACTATCATAGCAATTACTCTAGTTGGCCAATGGAGTTTAATCAATTGTTTTTATTAGTCTAGACAGATGAAAATGATACAATGGCGAGCCTCTGGTACGCTAACATAAAATAATTCCATGCCCCAGATTATTAGGGTCTTGGGATGTAAAGTCACGTTTCTAGTTGGTCATGTGATTCATATAATTCATATAATTTATTATCAAATAGTCGCGTAACTTATAATTTATGTTTAACTCATATAAATCATGTCTAAATTAACCCAAAGCTGTGGGTTTCTACACGTCAAGGTCGGTCCAAAGACATCTAATCGTTCCGATTTGTTCGCGAGAGTCTTCTATCCACTAGGAGGTCTACCCTCAAGAATGCAGATTCCACTATCCAGCCCCTATATATGTTATGACTCGTTTTGCCACCAATGACACTTAGACTAAAACCCAAAATATTACCTTAAATACGTAAGACTGGTATATCTGCAAGGAATGAAATAAGAACTGGATAGAACTTTTCTCCAGGAGGAATTGTTGCTCAAAAACATATCGCGCAATACCCAGACCCAAGCAACTCTTCCCTAATTCTATGGTGAAAGATACATTTGATAAGTTGATTTCGTAAGCGAAGCGACCGGAAGATTGTCATTCGACAATGGGGAGTGGAGTACTCACAGTAGCCCTTACTTGAAGCGAGAAAGACGGAAACTCTAAGAATTAGGTACTGGGTCTAGTAAAAGTATAACCTACGGTTTATCCGACCCAGATTCAGGAATGAAAAGATGTGTAAAATGAATTTTCAATAGGTAGAATGTTTATTTTAACCTGACACATGGTATCTGACTCAGCGAGCCTAGGGGAGGATTCTTAATTTATATAAGCTAGCTTCCAATTGCTTCTTATAGTTAGTGAAAGCTTCTTACTTGGATCTCGAGATAATTGCCTTAGAATTGAACCATCTTAATGACCATTTAGCTAGCCATCCAGTGATCCTTCTTTTCAAACACAAGCGCTTTTCTCCCTATTGGACAAGGTTCACTATGAATAGCTACTTCCAGAAATTTGTTAGCAGCGTTGACAAAACAAGTCGAGGTCTAAGTTTCTACAACGATAGGAAGGTGTTCGTATTGGCTATCCTGACTTAGTAACGCAGAGAATAATTTCAAACATTTAAGCGAGGTGGTTCAACTTCAACTAAACCACAGAAGAAAACCACAGGCTTGACAATTTGTAGTTATGATATAACCCGTGTTCAAAAAACAAAATATATACACCAAAAGAAGTGAAAACCTCCCAGCTCCCTTACCAGCCTACGCCCCCGAAAGTCCAACAAGAGAACTACGCCAGTCCGACGACCTGGAAATTGTAATTGCAAATCGCAGCTTGGTTTACAACCTATTCAAATCAGTAAGTTCTTTCATCAAACACAAAAAAGAAAAAGAAGAACTCACAGCAATCTTCCCACTTCCCTTGACCACATCAGCACCATTCGAACCAACAACCTTAACCGAGACAGTCCCCGTAGTCATGCCCGTGAACGAGAAGCTATTATATCCCGCCTTCAAAGCCTGAGTTCCAAGGTTCTTGCTACCACTAGTCACAGTGACACTTAGACTTGTTTGTCCGGCTGCAACGAGGATAACACCCTATCTATCTGTCAGTATACAGAAAAAGCGAAAGAAAAGAAAAGGTGTTGGAGGAGTTGTAGTAGGCTGATATACAGTGACGCGATCTTCAACTGTGTTAACCCCGTTTAGTTGTTCAAGGGCATCATTAGCGCAAGTCTGAATAACATTAGTAAGAATAGAAACAGGTGGAGGAGTGAAACCTACCCCCGCAGCAAGCAAAGTATGATGCAAAAACGTCCCCTGAACACTCTTCCCATTCGTTGGTACCATCCCCGCGGTTGTCGTGTCTCCCCTCTTGTACGCCTGAAAGAACGCAGGTAAGATCTGCCAGTAACCAGTGTGATCATAGTCTTTGGTATAAGTCCCAATAGTCGAGGTAGAAAGTGGCTCTGGCCACGAGTTACCCATATAATGACTCTCTCCGGCGTCGTTCCAGGTGATCATCTCGATCATATCGGGTTGCATGGAGAGGACTTGACTAAATCTCTTCTCTAGATTCTGCTCTCCGCGTCGGTACCAGTTGTTGGATTTATCAAGGTGCTTGAATTGAAGGGGTGAGACGCCCATCATCATGGTCTTTTGGGAGGTGTGAGCGGCGTTCAGGAGAGTTACGTCGGTTTTGTTAGAGACTTCGTCGCCAGCGCCTGTTCCGGGCCATGCACCTTCCCAGTTCATTGCTCTGTTTGCTTGTCAGTAGTTGATGTTGAAGTGAGAATTTAAAATGAAGTATGGACGGAGATATATACCCATCAAGCGTAGGGAAAGTCTTAGTAAAGTAATCCGCGGTAACAGGAACATCCGCAAAAGCGGGAACAAAATAAATGGGTTTCCCAGCGTTGGCCATGACTTGTTGCAACTGAGTCTTCCACCCCTCATTCACACTCGCCTGTCCGAACTTGAACTTGTCCGCTCCTCCGTTGAAAGTGGTAACCATGGGTTTACCGTTGTACTTATAATAAGCGGGGTTATCAACATAACTAAGCAAGTAATTGGTGAACTTGCTCGGGTTCTCATATCCCTTCATATCAAACGAAAAGAACAACTTGAAATTATTAGTGGCCGCCGAATCAAAAAGTCTCTTGACCGTCTCCGTCGCCCAATTTGCGGTGACTGTATCAATGTTGAGGATAAATGCATCGACACCTAAAGCGAGAGCATCCTTGACGTCCTTCTCGCAATGCGGCGCGGTGATCTCGCCAATCATGTAATGGAAGAAAACGGGCTTTCCAGTCGTGGAACTTGTGGAACGGGCTTCTTTCGTGCAAACATCTTCTTTTTCTCTCATAGAGATGGTTGCTGCAGAAGCGAAGCCCGCTGCTGTGAGGTAGCAAGCCAAGGAGAGAATGCAGGGGAATAACATCATGTCCCGAGAGAATATGAATATAAATCAAAAGTCTGAACAAAAAAGAATGAATGTACTGTATTGTAGATACTCTATTCCAGGAAGGGATAATCCGCACTATATAATCCTCTTGTTGAATCTCACCACAGTCGTGTGCTCGCAGAGCCTTCCACATTAATCCATCGCTCCTTGCGCCATGTACTTATGTACCGTTCAAATCCCATCCCGCAGAAGATTAGATTTGAAATGCGGGTATAAGAACCTTCCCGTAGAACAGCAGATTATTTGTGGGGATGTTTGGTTGCGTTACTGGCTCATCGTGTGTAAGGCAGGACATGAAGGAGCGTGGGATGAAACGAAGCGAAGGATTTGTCGATCATCACGTCGTGGAGGTTGTCAGCGAGGGGGCAAAGATGCAGAGCCTCGTAATCATGTTAAAGCGGCAGTAAGATAATTTAAGCTTAAAGCATAACGTTATTGACTGCCGCTTTGGCAATTATACTGTACGGAGGAACTCCCGTGGTGTGCGACAAATACGATAGGAGTCGGTACTGTACAATGCCCTCGCTTGGAAGCGAGGGATGAGGGGAACGACCGATGAATACTCGCTACAGATCTGGAGGAAAATAGAATATATTTGGTTCTTCTGCCACCCTAGGATAACCAAGCGATTATTACAAGTTTTAAAACAATTGAACCCATGGTTCTAGATTTTTAAATCAAATATTGCTAATTCCGTCAGAACCTTGAAATAATCTCTTTGATTATCTTAGAAGAGAAGAATAAGTAAAGTATGAGCAGTTGTAAGATATGTTATAAAGATATAGTGATCAACTGAAGCTTATCAGCATTCATTAACCTTATTCGTTACTCGTACCTATATACTTTACTATTTTCTTTAGAGTGTTCTAGTAAAATCCCTAGTTGCAGATAAAAAAGAATACACCGCGAGAAGCCACAGAGAGACAAATAAACACAAAACACTACAGGGTATCATTTCTCGCTATGTTTTCTTCCACTTACACCAAGACAAATTATTTACCAACCATACCTAGAACTAGCCTCTTTCCTATTATTCTTCCCTGTCTGGAAACTTTCCTCGAGCGCTTCCTTCTGGCTCTGTGCCGCATTCACCAATTGCTTCAAGCTATGCTTGCCTGGTGCAATAGACCTAACAGGATTATGTTTCACTTGCTCTCCCGAGGCTCGCAATTCCTCATTGTGCAGGTATTCTTCGTCGGTGTTGAAATTGATGATTTTGGTGGCCGATTGGATGTTTTGCTTGCCTTTTTGGCGACCAAAGAGCTGTCGTCGTTCCGCGGCACTGAGCTGCAGATCTCCGGCTATGTCATCCAGAGACTGAGAGACTGGGGGTGTAGGTACAAAGGGTGGGAGAGTTTGGGAGGGATCAGGCGTGTTCTCTTCCACGCTGTATGGTTCTATCGTGGAATATTGCGAGAAGTCGCCCGATGTTGTCTGGCTCTGGGTTTCGTGTATCATTGGTTCGTATTCTCCTGTTGCTGGCGTGCTAATCGTGTTGGAATCTTCGGCAGACAATGAAAATAATGATAGTTTTGGGGCCTTTTCTGCGGGAGCAGTCTGAGGAACTGGCGCTGGAGAAGACTTTGGTAATGTTTGGGCTACTGAAGCCGCTGCCAATTGTGAAGCCGTCTTCTTTTTAGACTTCCTAGCAACCGACATGGGCCTAAACATAAGAGGCTTTCCAACCAATTTCACCTCGTCGGCCGGTATTTGGTCCAAGGGTTGTGGTGCTTTTGGCGCAGGAAGACTGAGTCCATTTCCGTTACTCGGACGACCTTCATCTCCCGTATTTCCATATTCCCTCTCAGAATCCACCTCTCTGATAAAACCTGGTGCTGCGCCAGTCTTCAGATTAACACCCACACCCAGCCCGCTCTTCTTGCCAGCAGCTCCCCCACCAAGCGTCGCGTTCGAAGGTTGGCCTGCGCGTTTTGGTGCTGGCAGAAAAGAGTTGAATCCGCTAAATGCTCCTCCGCCCGAGGTCTTAATTCGCTTGGAAGGGGGGCCATCTGATGGGGCGTCTGTCTTGAGGGACGATTGTGGCAATGAGACCTTGATCTTGCCTGGATTGGATCTATCAACAACTTTCTGGAATGCTGGCTTTGATGGGTTTGCTGTGGGTTTGGTGGGTTTGGTCTCTTCAACATCAGATGCGTCAGAGTCGGAATAGTCAACGAGAAGCATGTTGGATATGTTGTGGTGTGGTGTGGTGTTGTTCGTAGTATTGTACCGAGTACTGGAGAATAGACTGGATTAGTGAGGTTGAGCGCGCTGTCGCAAAAGGTGACAGGTCATGGCAGCGCAGCGCAGTGCAGCCAACAGCCACAGGCAGGCACCCCAGGGTTGATGCGCCAAGCTTTCAGCCTGACGTCTGTGGTGGACCAGTGAGCCAGTGAGCCAGTCCAGTGTCCAGTCCAGTGCAGGTGGGACTTGATGCATCCACGTACAGCAGCTGAACCCCCGTGGATAACCTCAACGCAAGGCTGCATCTCTCCTGCCATACTCAAGCATGCATATTTGAGCACTGCACTGTACTTCTTGCTGTGACTCGACTATCCCCTAACCCTCCTCATTTCTTCTTCAACCTTACCAATATCCTGTAGCTGTACACCTGTACGCCTGTATCTGGATCTTTGGCAGGCCATGTCTGTTATTCAGGTGGAAGAGTACGTCTAGAACTAGAACTAGAACACCAAAAACCCGCCGAGGAGGGCAAAAACAGGATGTAAAGCTAACGTTGTCATAGTCTGGTCTCGTACCAATTGAGAACCAACTACCTAAACACCATCGCCGATGGTGTCGGAGAACGGCTCATCACCATTAATGATGCTTTTCTGAATACTGGCGGTTTCAAAGCTGCTGGATGGCGATCCAATCCCGCCAATATCAAGCGAACACACTCCCCGCCCATTCCCACTGCAATCGCCTCAGAATACTTCCAGGCTGCCCCAAGGTCAGCAGCTCTGGCTGGGTTGGAGGATGAGGTTGAATTGGGAGGAATGGTCACAGGTGGTGGTGCAGGAGATACGGTTGGCCCTGGAATAGCAACAAAGCGCCGGCGCCGTCGAGAACAGATGGAGGAAGAAGACAGTAGTGATTTGAGTGACGAGAGTGACGAGGACGGTGAACAGCGGGCTGCTCAGCAAATCAAATTCTCCAAGATGCCAATTCGTAACCGCTCTGGATCCTCGCCCATTCGAGGGTCCAACCTAAGACAATCGTCTACCGTCACATCCCCTCGTGCCGCCTCAGGACAGGTGAGAAGAGGCTCCCAGCCAGCAGTAGTCGATGCCATAAAAGAACGGGCGAGGCGTGATACCGTCACTAGTAGTGAAATGTCTTCGGACAATGAGTTTGATGCCACCGCTTTCCAGAAGACTCGGGATGCTGCAAGAAATGCTGCTAAGGCGAGCAGGGCTTTACACAGCCAGACGACGGATCCAAATCAGGGCATCAAAAGGCAGCAAAGTGATTTATTGGAAGAGGAGGAAGAAGAGGACTCAGATGGATCGGATATGGACTCAGAATATGAAGGCAGTATCGATTCGACGTCTATTCTGGATACAGGAGCTGGCCCACTGGATACCTCTATTGCCGATCCTATTGTTGGGACCGTACCAAAACAGTTGACGCGCTCTGCTACCAAAAAGTCCAAACCTGCTCCACCTGTTTTACAGGCCTTACCACCCCCAAGGCCAATTAGCATGATACAGCCCACAAGTTTGTTGTCCGCTGCCATCAAGGCAAGACAAACGAAAGCAGCCAGTCCCTTTGAATCATTTGCTTCGTTGTCTGGTCAAGGAGACCCCAATCCATTAGCACTCAAAATATGGGCACCATTTGCTACGTCGACAACCAAACCATATGAAGTCCTTATTCGAAGAAGTGTGCACATCAATGAGGCTGCTGATCGCCAAGTAGCTGTTGCTGATCTTATTGGATTGAGTTTGTGGAGGTACACTGAAGAAAAAATTGAGCCCGCTATATCGACGGAGAAGATGAATGTCAATTGGTGGACATTGAGAATGGTGGAAGATGAAGAGGTTGATTATGATTTTCCCGCATTGGAGCGCACGAAAGCTCTCGTATCATTTACTACCGCCAATAATCGAGCTGCACGATCAAGGTCAAATAACAAGCCATACGATGAGTTCGCATTAGTGCAGGCCACTGAGGAACAATTTCAGGAGAATCAAAGTCTCACGCCTCAATTTAAACAAGAAACGGCGACAACAGCTGCAGCGTCAATGATTGAGGAAGGTTCCATGGGACAAAACACTCCTTTGACCCCATCTGCTGGACTACTTTCACATCCTCGTCAAAACCCGCTGATGACTAGTCTCTCAGCACTGCGGCAAAACAACCCTCTGGCAGACGCTCCTACAGTCGGTGGTGTTCCAACACAGCCAGCTCGTGTCGGCATCCAGAAGTTACTGAGAATTCATATTCATTCTGCAGATGCCGCGCCAGGACAGATGATAACTTTGGATATCACGACAGATACTTACCTGGCTGACGTGCTAGATATGGTGTGTAAGAAGAGACAGCTGGATAAAGCCAACCACGTTCTGAAGCTGACCGGATCTGGTACCGTGGTTCTCCTTGATCGGAGAGTTGAGTCAATTGGAAACCGGGAGGACTTGGATCTCTATCGAAGACGGTTTGCAACTGACGGACCATTGACTATGTCTGGGTCTCCAAGCAGTAGTTCACCTAAACAAGCATTGATGGTGGACCGACCAGAGACCCGCAAGACTAAAAAGGGACAAATGCTAAGCTCCCATCCTCTGGCTCAAGAGGCCATGAAGCAGGATGAGCTTGGGAACTCCAACTATCGAAAATACACAGTATGGCGCAAACAACCAATGAGATTTGTTGGAATGAACGAGAGGGTATTAGCCATTGATGGAGAATATCTGCATATCATGCCGGCATCCACTGGAAAGACGGTCTTTGAGGGGCAAGGAAAAACGACCACGGTCCACTTCAGTAACGTTGTTGGCTGTAAAGTCACGCGGAGACATCCCACCAACTTCAAAGTAAGTCCATCTGATGTTTTTTGTAATTGAAGACTAACGAAACAGGTTGTCGTGTATAAGTCAACGGAAGCCAAACGATATGATTTTGAAGCGAAGAGTGCAGATGAAGCTGCAGAAATCGTGTTTGAAATCAAAAAGGGCATTTCCCCTTACCACAATGTTTGAGAAGTACCTCTCACCTAGTCTGGCACTTCTCCTCACTTTTGTGCTCTCGAGCAGCAAGGCTTGGCCGTGCCTGCATTGCATTTAATGAGGGGTACTCCGTATGCAAGCAACGGGCTTCACACATATGCGGTCTTGCAGTGGACAAAATAGCCGCATTAAACTGTTCGTTCTCTTGTTGTTACTTCATTCAAGGTGAATTGTAAGTGACTAGCCTGTACACTTTGGGAGCATTGCTTCAATTGTGTTAAGATTTTCTGTTATTTGCTTTACTTACTCGAGTTGTTTAGATCAATCAAATTCTGAAGATTAAGTTACGACGATGAATAGACTGTTTACCACTCTTTCTGTCCACCAAGAGGCGGTGCAAGAGTGTTAGTCGCTTCCCTACGCCTTGCACAACAAGTTTGCCGAATGACGATGGCTATGCGAAAGATTGATATGAAACGCTACGGGCAACCAATCCAATACATGTATCTGAAGAAACAATCCATTTTCCGGCATTATGTGTGGCAAGGGAGACGCAACGCCATCTCCCGTTATGCTTCTTGACAAGCGGCTCGGCGATTCGCCATTTCACCATCGCAACAAAACAGCCACATCTGCCAAGCATGGGGATGTTCCGCTTTCCAGATGTCGATCAACACGTGACCCTCTCAGAACCGGGTTTCTACAAAATCGTCGAAGTTTAAGGGACCTGAGTTCTACTAGCCTTCAGTGGCTGAGCCAGAATTTGTCAACAAAGCGAGGTATTGGCTATCTTGATATTTCTAAGCCATTCATGAGTCGACTGTCGACCTGTTTTTCTGTGGCGGAAGGGAATTGTCATGGCTACCTGGGTACGTCTACCGCAGCTATCGGTAGCAAACTACTGCAACTACAGTAGTACGATGGTTAGCTCCAATACGATCTATTCTAGTATGCTGCACGGAAGAAATCCAACCACATAGTCAGAGCTCGATTCGGTGACTTGGCACCGCAGGTCTTTTTGTCAGACAAATTACGCGTGGTCGGTGTTTGACTTTTCAAATGCTCGCTCTCGACTTTTCTGACGGCAACAAATACGGATATACTCGTGTGCGTTGAAAAAAGGTTTACAGGGCACTCCTATTTTGAATATTATGAAAACTCTCCACACGAACCAAAGAACGTGCGTTTCTTTACAGTACGCTTCCCCGTCCTGAGTTTGCTACGCCACCCTCCTTGATTCTCTGCCGCTGTCCCAACACCCACCAAGTTTCTACACCAACCTCCTTTCTCGTTGAGCTTTGCGGTGTTCTGTTTCGTGCCCATTCGCTGCAGCATGAGCTCAGACTACAGACACGGGTGGTGGCGTTGACCTAAGTGTTATCGGAAACTGTGAAACAACTCTAGACGAGCAGATGATGACGCAGTCTGAACTGGAACCAAACATTGCCTTTCTGGATCTTTCTCTGAGTCGTAGCTCCCAAGGTATTTAATATCGATTCTCCCGGCCCTGGCCCTGCTTTCATCCAACTCTCGCACACAGATTTGGCAGGTTACAAACTCTCAATCACCATTATCAAAACAATCGTTACAAGTCTCATTTTCCGTTTCAATATATAAAAACCATCAAAATGCAATTCAAAAATATCTTCGTCTTGGCTTTGGCCTCAGCTGTTGCTGTATGTACCAATATTGTCACATCACTTACTCCCTCTAACATGTACAGGCCCAAACTACCTCAAGCTCAAGCTCCAGCTCTAGCTCCAGCTCCAGCTCAATGACTTCCACATCCATGACTGCCTCGACAACAAACTTCGCATCCATCTCCTCCTCCGTATTCTCTTCTCTCTCCTCTGTTGCCTCCTCCGCGGCAACCCTTACTGGATCAGCTGCATCCTCGGCATCTGCCTCTATCAGTTCGGTCTCTTCGAGTCTCGCGGCTTCTCTCTCTCGTGCTCAAGGAAGCCCCACCACTATCACATCGACTCGCACTACCACTAATGCCCAAGGCTCCACGTTCACTACTACGAGCACTACGACTTCTACCAGTTCTAGCAGGGCTGGCGCGCCTACACAGGTTGGCGCTATGGGTGCTGCTGCTCTTTTCGGTGGTGCGGCTTTTATTGCTGCTCAGTTGTAAACCTTGGGAAATTGGGGTACGGGACTTGGACTTGGAAATGAAGGTGGGGGTGGCGAGACTGATGTGTAGCAGTAATGTTTTGTATTTGGCGTGGCGGGGTGCAAGGGTGCAGGGCGGCAGGGTGCGGGGAAAATTGTAATGTAGATAATCGTTGAGGTGAATGATAATTGTCTTTCTTTCTGTCTTGTCTTCCAGTAGTAGTTCATGTGATGTGTTCTACCTATATTCTCGCTTGGTGTCCTATCCTCTTTTCCGTACATCTTAGTTTCACTATTGTATGCAGTATATGCTTCCCATACCTGCCCTGAGAATGGTGATTGTTACTCTAACAATCATAGTGTGCAGTCTTCCTTTTTTGTCCTGAACATTTTGAGTTCAACTCTGATTTGAACCTAACTCTGGCAACCCCTGTGTTGTCTATAAAATAAGCAGCGAAAGTATGGTTGAGGCTTCTATTAAGATCCACGTCAATGAAAGCTTGTTGAGCATTTACATCTCACTTATTCATTACAGAAATTAAGTAAAACTTTGCCTTGAAATAAACTTGTTCAAGCTAGTATGATAAATCAATTTGTCTTATTGATTTTCGAGTAATAGTATTAAATGGGAAATATTCAGATGAATGAATTCTATACTATATTTCGGTTGCTATACTCGTAATCCTATTCTTCTAAAAGTTTCGAAGAATACTCGTAGATAGGCGAGAGGAGAAACTTTCTACAGAAGTCGCTTTTTATGCTTTGCAATCCTCGAATTTTTTACCTCGCTATCTTGAACTCACCCAGTATTTTCGAGTGATAGTGTTCAATAGAAAGTACAAGGGGTAATCCATACATATCATATTCCAATGATGATTTCCTTAATCATATTGTCTCAAAAACTTCGAGGATAACTTTCAAATAAAAGGAGCAACCTTATACTCCGTATCCAAAAAAAAATCGCTCATTGAAATCCAAGTACTCGGTACTCGGCAAGCAAGGAAATAGCCATTTTGGTTAACGATCACATGATCAAGAAACAATTAATGTCGATCACGACCCACTTTTAGCCTTGCGATCCGAGGAATTGGAATCTTGGATCAAGCAACATCGCTTTTTCGTGAGAAGCAACGTCGACGTTTACGGTGTGTGTATTATTATCTCTGGTTACGGTATTTGGACTTGTGAGTTGGCTTTTCCCCGTGGTTTTGCTTTTGTGTTACATTTACGGCACGATTGGTTGGAGCGGGGTAGACAAATGGGGGGAGTGAGAATAGGGGTATTTCAGCCTCTTAGATCACGTGACTATGCTATGGGGTGTTTTGTGCCAATTGATACTTGAATGCTGCTGGGGGTTTGGTGGGATAGGGCTAATGTTTTTATAGTTTGTATTAAAAGTACTGGAATAGACATTTCTCTTTTCTTAGCCAGGACTCGCATTTTTCATGTCATTTTTACGATTTTTCTCGGCTACATATATTCATATCAACTTTATCTCACCATACAACAACATTTTTACACTGTTAGAGTCCAATGTCAGATTCCAATCCTCAGAGACGACGAAAGTCCAGTACCCATTTCCAACATGGAGAAATGCCCTCCTTCCTCGAGAACTCGCCCTTTTTTCTCCCCATATCCGCTGAAGCAGATCTCCCAAAAGCAATTCCTAGACCCACACTCAACGAACTTCTTCGCTCCAAATCTGTAAGGAAGAGCGCGGGAAAAATACTCTCGCTATTGGTTTTCTTGGTAACCTCCTGGTATTTCTGGCCCAGGAATGGGGATCAAAGTTACGCAGCTCTCGGGAGTTACGGATTATTAAAAGGAGGCGGTGCACAGTGTCTCTACGATCCCAAAGCCGTAGTATCGGTCCCCAATCCTACATCTAGAACTGGTAGCGAGTATGAGGGCATGCAGTGGGAGAGGAAAGCTTATATTACTTATGTTACGAAAGCCGAGGTTCTTTGTAATGCGGTAATGATATTTGAGGCGCTGAAACGATTGGGGAGTAAGGCAAGGAAGGTTATGATTATTCCGGATTCCGAGGAATTTAAGACGGAAAACTATAGTAGTCGGAGTGGGGTGAAGGATGAGGTTGTTAAGAGGTTGTTGAGGGTTGCGGTGGAGAGGTATGGGGTGAGGTTGGTGAGGGTAGAGGTTGTTAGGAAGAGGGTTGCTTATGGTAAGAATGCGGACAATTATCTGCGAAATTCATTCTATGTGTGCTTTGAAATTGGACGGAAATTTGGGAAATTTCAGATCGCTTTGGGGGGGGGGGGGGGTTGGGAGAATGAAGGAAATATGATTTCTTGGTTCTTAAAATCCCCCTCAAATAGCTGTCTTAGATGATTTCATTCATGAAACACAGATCAATAAGCCCTCTACCCAACCCAGACTTGAAACTGACACGATTCTTAGACGAGTGGCGAGATTCTTTCACCAAACTTCTAGCTTTCAACCTCACGGAATACGATCGTGCCATTGTCTTAGATTCCGACGCATCCGTATTGAAAAACATGGACGAGCTATTCCTTCTCCCTCCCGCTCCAGCAGCAATGCCCAGAGCATATTGGATATCCAAACCAACCCTGGCATCTCACATAATGCTCATCGAACCCTCGACCGCAATATTCAACCGCATGGAAAAAGCCATCAAGAAAGCCGATATCGAGATTTACGACATGGAAATCGTCAACAAGATATTCTCATCTTCGTGTGTGGTACTACCACACCAAACATATGCATTACTCACTGGCGAGTTCAGGAGGAAAGATGATGGTCATCGCCAGTTCTTGGGTCTAAATGAGACTTGGGATGCGCAGAGGGTGTTTGAGGAGGCGAAGTTGGTTCATTTTAGTGATCATCCTATGCTTAAACCTTGGCAGGGGATTACTGTGGAGGAGGTTGCGAAGTATAAACCGGAGTGTGCTATAAAGATTAATGGAGATTGGGAAGGACAAGAGGAGTGGTGTGAGAATAGACGTGTGGTGAGCTCCGTTTTTCATACTACCAATGAAGAGCTTTGCGCTAATACTCGAGCGATTCAGTGGGCCGACATCTATCGAGATTTCAGAGAAAGAAGATTGGTATGTTAATTCCCATGGACAAGTGAACAAGGCTCATCGTTTTCGCAGGCTGTTTGTTCATTGGGCACCCCTGGCGGCTGAGCATTGATATCATTGTTGTCAGTTGGTCAGATGGTCGAATTAATTTCCCTTGAAATGATACGAGAAAGTAAAAGGAAACATTTCATGGGATGTCGTGGCAGACGTTGGATTAAGACGCCTACCTGTCCAATCTCTACGAGAATGCCTCGAAGGGACGGCGCTTGAAGTTATACAGACGTTGGAAACTGCGGCTCAGTGATCCAGCCTGCGCTGTGGAGGTCACTTCCCGCAAGCCTCGTGGCGGCTGCTGCCATGGCGTTGGGTTTGGTTGACTGAAGGTTGGGTTGGTACCATATGCCTGCCTAGGTGGAGCTAACAAGAACTTCTAGTGGATATCCAACGCTTGGTGTGGTTTACTCTATCGCTTATTGGATACCAGCTATAGGCTTTTTAGTCAACAGTCACGGCCAGCGAGGCTGATGACATGTGGGGATTAGACTTTTGGTCGCAGCCACTCTTGAAGTTAAATGAGACCTGTACTACAGACCAGGTCACACAAAATCAGACCCCAATTCTTACTCAACGTTTTACATAGAATTTTCTTTAGTGTATTTTGTATCTTGTCTCGTACCAACAGTCTGGTCTCGCTACGCGCAGCCAAACCCCAACAATTAACCGCCTCGTCACGACTCACCACTCTTGAACTTTGAAGACATGAGTGGGATAACATGTGGTTTTATTTCAAAGATGTAAGCATATTGAAACAATTCCTTCTCATGAACAATGATCAGCGGCTTATTTTCTTGAGATATGATGAGTTTAGATCAAATGCACAGCTGCCCAAGAAGAGCCTCCCTTTGTACGAGTAGCTCCACGTCGCTTGACAATTTCAGTCAAATGAAGTTCTTGCTAACGAGCCTGTGGATTCGACGTGGAGATACTTTTGTGTATATTTTCGTCTTAATCACAGTACAGCTGCAAGCCTAGCTACCTTATCACACGTGCCGGAGATAGAAACAAGTATCCATGAATACATACTGGTATTGGTCTGGCAGTCCGTAGGGTGTGATGCGGTTGTTTTCAGTCGATCTGTGGTTGGCTGGGTGTTTACTGTGGTCCCACAAGGCGACTTCTCTCCCTGGTCATTATTTTCTGCTGGTCTCGCCAAGTGTATGGAGGTTGGATATCAAAAGCAGTAGTAAAGGGCCGTTTTTGTTCATTGCAATTTACCAAAAGATCTCGTAATTGTCCAGTTATTTCGAAAGGACCGAAAGAAAGTTTAATGAGGTTGAAATAATTAAACAATTGCCCTAAAAGAGTTGCGGTACGAGTAGACTTTTGTCCCGTCGCTCAGGCTCAATTACCTGAACAGGGGAGATGGAAATCTGACCCACGTGCAAGGTATAAAAATAAATCAAAGCTCCACAATTCTATTTTAAAGTACAGCTGCATCCGCCACTAAACAATCACCCAATTGAACCCCTCGGTTTCTGGGGGTTCTGCAAGGAAAATACCTTCGCTTGAGACCATCAACGACAAATCCATCCAGTTTTTTGTATCAAGCGCTTACTTTTCAATCTAGAGTTTCCCCAATGGGTTGATGTGGCTTCTATTTCCATTATCCAACTGAGCACGCGAGACACGGGGCAGACTTAATGTGCATGTACCTCTCAAGCGGCTGTATTCGGTCACCACTTTGGTTGAGAAGGAGGCATGGTTATTTTTATGGCTTACCGAAAGAGAATCGTGGGGGAGAGAGATGTATAACTTCTTACCTCCCATCGAATACTTGAAATGAACACAAACATCTTTCCCATCCCTTTTAGACCATTACTCCTCGTGTTTTAAATAATCCTCCAACTTCAAAGTCTAATTCATAATGGCACCTATTACTAAAGATCATATCTCGTCTCCACTTGAAGCTGGTTCTTCGCTTCTTGATGCCAAAATATTACCTGCCGTTCTCACTTCAGCATTAGAGTACGTCTCGGCTCGCCTGTCACGAAAGAATTTGCACATTTCCCTCATCGTCATTCGAAAAGAAGTCCAAGTTCCATCAACAGGAATGACACCAGTCTCCTCAACACCACCTTCACCTGCCCTGTCTCGTTCTTCGTCGTCCTCGTCTACTTTCTCTCGAGCACTTAGCAAAGTCTCATCTAGAAGCTCGCTCTCGTCCTACGGGTCATCTTTATACTCAAGTTCCACTGCCTCATCAACAATCTCTCTCTCACGGACCCTGTATCCCTCACTTCCGACCTCGCCAAAGGACAAATTGGCTGTACCAAGACTGAACATTCCATCTGTTGCTTCCGCTGCGCTTCCATGTAGTACACCCACAGCACCCAATTCATATGGAATTTCCCTACTCCACGCAGCCACAGTCTCACCTCGAGCCGAAAAATTCCTACGCTCAACAATTCAGAAGGCCGAGAAGAAATTCCCTAGCATCGGTTCCGGATGGCTCTCACCAAAGCCCTTCACATCCACATCATCAGCCTCCAACCTCCCAACAAACGATCTCATCCAACGCTCAGTTGCCCAAAACGAAGTCCTCTTCGCTTCCGAAGGACTGACTCTCTTATCACTAGACCATGTCTATACCTTCAAGTCCCAACTCCTCGCCTACTCCCACGCCCTCACCCAGGAAGCCCTAACGTTCGCAGTCGACGAACTCCGCCGTCTAATCCTCGCCCAAAAAACCCAAACAATAACCAAGAACCACCTAACCCGTTCGTACGACTGGCTCGGAATCAGCTTCTCGGCCCTAGTAGACGTGAATCAAGCCTACAAAATTGCCTACGGAGGCCACTCCCACGTCGGAGCAATAGATTGTCAAGATACACTCACACGCTCCCTACTCACACCTCTCTCGTTAAAAACAAGCTTCTCAAAAACGAATCCACACCCAAGTTTCCGCGCGGTACGGATGAGCTATGAGGATAAGACGACGAACTCCTCTTCGTTCTCCTCAGATGTATACGGCCGTTCATCCTTCTGTAGCAGCGAAATATCATACTTCTCCCCCTCTTCGTCCTGCGGGTCCGGGACTCCAGATACTGCCATTCCCCTAACAGTCATCTCCATGGGTGAAAGCGCCAGAGGTTTGGAATTGAACACCGCAATTAGCTATCAATTTGACCTCGAATCTGCGTTCACGGAGGACAAGGGCCCGCATTTCAGGGGTCCAATGACGCCGAATGCTTTTGAGGATATCACACCAGTGACGAAAGGCGAGTGGGGCTTTCTCATGACGACCGAGATGGCGAGGAGAGGTGCAGTTGAGACTTGCTAGATAGTTGTTATCTTATCGTCAATAATCTTGTGGATGAGAGAAGGGGAGTCTGAGAGCAAGTGCTGCGATTGATGTTGTGCCCTATGATTGGGGATATGTCAACTGGTTGATGAGATTCCTTCTGGGGGGAATTGTAACGCATTTTTGATTAGCGCATATAAGCATAGGAGGCGAGTATATTGTTCTCGGGTAAGAGTAGTTAGCTGTAAACATATTTCACGAATAAAAATGATCCAGTCCAAAACTATGCTTCTTCCTCACTCTCGGATCCCTTGAAGCGAGATCTTTCCAGAGCCCATATTGTCATCATACAATCGATTCAGCAGCTACAACAAGAAAGTAGTTTGCCACACCCGCGAGGTCTTAAGAGACTTGAGAGCGAATTCCAGTTTCAATCCTCCGGATTACCCATATAAGACCCCATGAGGTTCTATACACTACATCCATTTGATTTATTAGTTCTGGCATTTTCTTTTTGCTTCTGCCGGACATAAGTTCGAAAGCCTAGTGGCGAAAATATATCAGAAGAAAGTAAGCTAGTAAACAAGAGACCCAGATATGTCAACATGGGATCCAGTCCCTTCCACCTTCATATTCGATAGCTATAAAGAGAACGAGGCGATGCTAAATATACGTGGAATGGTTTATTTAGCAAATCAAGCCCCCCTCCCCCCAAGCTACAAATCAAATCACGGAGCAGAAGCAGTTCACACTATCTCACGCAAGACAAAAACACAATCCCCTACAAGAGAAATACATAATTCACATTCATTCATAGACTTGCCGCAGCATCGCATCGCGTCTGCCATGCCCAGGCCCCGTCTCCAAATTCGCATGCCCCTCATACCCCGCATTACATGTGCCGCCCTTCCTCTCGGGCCAATGAGCAACATGCTCAGAGAAAACAATAGGAGAAAAGAACGCCTTAACCATCTAAGATGACGGAGCATAAACAACAAATAAAGAAGCAAGCTGAGGTAAGAAAAGGCTGAAGCAAAATTTTCATCCCTATTTTGCCAGTCAGCCACCACGAGCCTCCACTCGCTCGCTGCCCATCTCAGTCTTATCTCAACAGTGCTGCCCCAAATCCAATTGTGTAACTTATCTCCATCCACCGAAAAAAAGACCAAACAGCCAGGAAAATCTTTTGTAAAAAAAAAACACAGGCCCCTCATTAAGTGGATTAATGCCATCGGGGCAAACGAATCTCATTCATCATATCCCGAAGAAAAACAATAGGGGTGCCGGAGTTTTCTCTCCCCCCTTCCCATGCGCCAAATTCACCATGCATTGAGGTTGTATTGTGCCTTTTGCACATTTTTCCCTTTCAAAGTCCCTTAAAATCGCTTGCTTCCTTGCGCCAGTGAAACAAATTCTGCATAATTAATGGTCGTAAAGTCGTTGGAGATCCACCCTAAAGTTGATCTGCGTCATCAATCAAAGGATTGCAAAGTTCCAGGCTATCCACTGGCTCTGATGAACCATACTCGTCGTCGGAACCACCCCAATCTAAATCAAGTCAGTCAGAAGTTCCGAGTAGACCAGAACCGTTATAATTACCAGAAACCTCCTCATCAACCTCTTCCTCAATGACGCAATCTCTCAATCTCTTGAGAATTTCTGACGAAGTATCGTTAGTTAATTTGAAAGAATAAATTCATCACAGAATATGGACTTCAACGTACTTGATTTTTGATCGTGGAATTGATCTCGCAGTGCAACATCTTCTTCTCCTTCAAAGAAAGCCTCACAGTTATCGATTACAGTTTGTATTTGCTGGACCGTGGATCTAACAGCTTGTCGAGTATTGCTGCAGAATGTGTGGTCCAAATAGGCTAGACAATCAAATGCTAGCTTTTGGCCCGCCTCACGAACCTTTTCGTCGGCTGCTCCATTCTCAGCTGCCTTTTCAGTGTCTTCGGTCTCCCAGGGTATGGACAATAACCGATTGACAAGACCAACAGTCTCATTTCGGACGTTGTCATCGAAATAAGTCAATAGACGAGGAGCCCAATCTCCAACGAGATCCAAACAGAGAGAGAATATGTGAGCGCGAGTGATTCGCCGATTAGCAGGTGATATGAGGACCACATCTGTGAAGAATTGTAGGAAATCTCTGCCCTCAGCAGTATCGAGCTGTCTTGTTGCCTTCACCACATGTTCAATCAACGGAATCACGTTGTCAGATTCTGTATATTCACAATACAGAAGAGCTGCTGCAAGGAAAGGTCCCACGTTGGTGGTTCCTTTTCGGATCCCATGGCTAATTGCAGCATAGATGCATGGATCTAGGTCGTCTTCTGGCCATCGAATCAGGGCAATGATGATCTCTCGACTACATTTGAAGTTTTGATTGATCTGCAGAAGCTTTTCCACGAGTATGTGGGCGTTGCTTCGCGTCCAGTGCTGCGTCAGGTAATCACGCTCCATGTGAGTTAGTGGCGGGCGTCCATCAAGCTTGTTGGGATCAAAGCGGACGACTTTATCATCGACGGCATCCTCTGAAAGATCGCAAGCTCTTAATAGTATGTGAAGTAACTTGATTACCGCCTCAAATGAAACTGGCCTCGAGTTGAGTCGCTTGTTGACAATGGCGAGCATTCGTGAGAGTTGATTCGTGAGTGGTAACATGTTGTCTGCGCTGACAATTTCCAGAGTTCTGCAAAGATATCCCGCATCTAACAAGATGACCGCTTCCGCTTGTCCCATTGACGCAATATCAGACAAAAGACCGAAGTATTCGGGCCAAGCTCGGCAATTGGAGTGAAACGTATCCCAAAGATTATTCAGACCTTTCACAATGTTCTGAAGTAATTGTGGATCAGAGTCACCATTTTCCTCATCTTCAAGATCGATCACGTCGGATAGTCCATACGCATATGGCAAGTCTGCCTTGACTCTTTGTAAGTAAAGATGAATAGACGTTGCAACTTGAGTTCGCACCAGGCTGTCGTTATTCTTGAAAATCAACTGCCTCAAAATCTCGGGGTAGTTGCAGTACCACTCGAGATAGTCTCTGGTACACTCAGGGCAGCTTCGGCACATATCGTGGATAGTGTCCATAAATTCAGTAAAGTCAGGAATATCCTTGGTACGGCTAACTACCTGGTCAAGGTGATGAAAAGTAGCGTTCAGTGCAAGTTTTTCTAGGTGGTGGTTGTCGGAACAACGTTCACCTCCATTGTTGATCTTCTTGACATTACCTAGCATTCTTAGGACAAACTTCAAGTGCCCGGGGTCGTAGAGAGCGTATTTTCGCATCAGCAACTCATTTTCCACCGCGATGTGGTTTGAAAGCGCCGAAGGTATCGGCAATCGAACTGGACTAGACTTTCCTGATACTTCAAGGGAATGCTTCTGGGCCTCGAGCGACGATGAACGCTGGTAGAACAACATATAAGCACTATAGCTTTTGTCGTAGGTCATGTTACTGTTGTCAATTTGTCCACGATAATCAATGCCTCCAAAAGTGGCATTTTCCATGTTGGCTGGGTCCCACGGAGTGACATTGTCATCATTAAACTCAACCCAATTGTCCTTCTCGCTAGTCGTGGGTCTCTCGCGAATGAAAGAGTAGTAATGCCCGGATTCGGCAGTTCCAGCATGGACAAGAACACCAACCAATTCAAAAACATCCTCGGAAGTTTGTTCGGGATTTTCCATCAGATGCTCAACCTTGTAAGGCCGCATATCAATCTTATCTGGAAATGAGAAGTGATCATTGATCTTATTTCGCTGCATGGTCCGCAAATTGAAATCGAATCTCTTGAGGTGGAAGATTAAATTGTCTGGGATCTCTTTCAGGCACGCTCTGTCACGATTTGTTAGCTTCAGAAACATACTTGGCGGGGCGATATGAATTTACCGCTTGACAGCATCAACATGTCGATCGCACGTCGAACACTTGTACTTATTATCTAGGTCAATTTTAGCGTGAAAGACTTTTCAAGTTCTAGCAGACGACTTACCTCCCTCCATTACCTCGCCATCCACGTAAGCCTGAAGACTCTCCTGGAGTGAGCTCTTTCCCTTGATATCACATTGGATCGCGGAGAAAATTTCGAGCCTTTCAGAAATATGGGAACATTCCTTGGATTTGACCTGCTGGACAAGTTGTCCTCCATAGAACGAGCGAAAGTGCTTCTTGGCCTCCGGCGATAAGATTTGGCCTTCCCATCGATCAAAGAGGAGGTTGTAAAATTCGTCGACATCCATCTGGATGCTCACATCAATTGGTGATTCGTCATATGTGAGAATAGAGTTGGCCAGGTTTTGCGGATCCGCAGCCTTGGTTAAAGAGTTTTGCATATTGGCGAACAAAATCTGTGTTTCATTGAGCAGTTTTTGAGAGACCCTACCATCAGCGACTGGCGCCCCCAGCATAAATTCGCGGAACGGGACGTTCATAAATAGCTGCGTGAACAAAGAGTTGAGATAGCAGGTATTGGAAAGATTTCTCAACCCCACGTAGCCGCTTGCAGAGCGGATCGATTTGCTTCTATCATGAAGCCAATTCAACTCGTAGCTATACGGTCCTGTCGAATGTGTAAGCGTAAGACAAATGCTGTGAGTTGTATCAGATTTACCGTCCTGAACACGTTCATCATAGGAAACTAGGTCAAGTAAATATCCAAGGAGAATCTCATATTGCTTCGTATCATCTTTGACAAGCATGAAGACTGCTTCTGACATGATCTGACGAGTCTGTGAATTCAGCAGAGGGATGTTAGGCACCAGGGTCTCATCGGGTCTAGCGTGATATGAGAGATGCGTTTCTGGAAATAGATGCTTGCGGAAGATCTGGCAACCAATGGCACTACTTAAGTCAGCATAATATCAATCAATGGAGAAGAATTACGTTACCCGCTTGCCAGTGACTGCTGAGATGCCTTGGCAGAAAGAACAGCGGAGTTGATGAGGTGTGCCAGACCATTTACAACCGTGTCCATGCTTTCAGGATGTCCAACACTCTGGTTAATAGTCAGGACATATACAATTCACGTAAAAATGCCGAGAAGGTAACATACCTCAATACATTTGTGCCGTAGCAGAAGAGCTCCCCATTCCTTCACCAGGTCACCAAGGCGAAGCGAATCAACCGAAGTTTCTGCAAGTCTCTTGAACAATGCGAGTGCCAAACCTAAAGTCTCTTCGCTATGACTAGGGTTTGCTACCGCCTTTGGAATAAGTCTCGCTAGCATTGGCCAAAACTTTGTGAGAAAGCCTGTTGTAGAAACCTGAGCAAGGCTATGTAGAGTTAGAAATTGTTTTGATGTCAGACAGAGCTATCTCCTACCTTGGGGTAAATGTACACTTGTTCGTGATCTGCTTTGTAAAACTCTTTCGGATGACGGGGCGAGAGTCACCAAGAACCAGATCGTGAAGTAGAGTGCCATTATTCAGATGGATTACCAATGAATCCCAGAAAGCAGCGTTATGGAGAGATGCTTCCAAAAGTGCTTCCGTTAACCTACATGTCAGATTTATCGACTGGGGCGTGCTTGCGCAAGATCTTGACTCGTCAAGCAGGGTTAGGAGGCGACTGAGTAGAACATCGTTCAGGTATGGAGCTACCGAGGGAGAAAGACGTGGTTCTATGGCACGTTAGCAATGTTCATTCAGACATTGAGATATGAAAGCCCACCCTTCAAGAATTGGATGAAGCAATCAATAAAATGCAAAGTAAGTCGATCCTTTAATTCGGCACTGGTGCAGTTCTCGAAGACTCTTTCGTCGGAAATAGCCGCAACAATCAAGGAGATAGCTCTTGTCAATGCCAATCCACTAACGCCACCCTAAAACAAAGTTAGCAACGTTCAGACTTCAAGATCTGCTTTGTCCTCACTTTCTGGGATTGACCTGCAATGTATTCTCGGAGGATGTGGATCGCATAAAGACATCTGAATGGCTGGCCTTGAGGGAATATTTGAGTATATGGTATGCTCTCGTCATCAAACTCTTTCAAAATTCGATCGTAGACGGGAAACTTGATCAGAAAATGATAAATCTACAAAGCCCGGTTAGCTATCCAAAATCGACAATAGTAATTAAGGGACTAAGTACCTCTTGAGCAACCTTCTCTTGCATACCCAGGTAACTCCACAGCTCCTCAAAGTGCTTCATGATCTCCAGCTCGAGTGTAGTCTTCGTAGTATCAGAAGACGAAGCTGGTCTGGAACCTTCGCGGCGTTGTACCAAAACGAGCCCGTTCAGATTCAAGTCCTGGAGAGATTTGCAAACCTCAACCTCGTCAGGATCAAACTCTTTACCTTGACAAAATACCTTGTAATTGCGGAACCCTGTTGCTTCCTGAAGACTGGCGAATAGAGCTGCGGCAGTATTCAAACTACCAATTTTCAGACTCTTCACCTCCGTGTGCGTATTTCCGTCAAATGATTGATATTTGAGAGTCATAACTTCCCCCTCTAGTACACCAGTGACCGCAGGCGCCGGAAGCTTGGGTTTCGGTGTTGCAAATCGAGGCTTGGATTGATAAGCCTTCAGAAATTCTCTCAGCACAGCTAAAGATCTTGCGAAGATTCTCTCTTGCTCCTGAAATTGTACTTCGGACGGAACAATGACCATCCCATCCTCCTGCTCGCTCGTTGTTCCCTCACTGAAGGATTTGAGCCGAGAAGCGGCACCTGAGAGCTGCTTCAAACAACGATCCACGAGAACTAGGTGTATACTTCTCGCAGTAGCGCGTGGCATGGACGTGATGAGAACGCTATCAACATAAACCTCAACGAGAATAGTAATAGCTTCGGCGTCAATCGTATTTGGAGGTGCAGTTACTATCATGCGCCATATTTGCTCGAGAGGAGGGGTTTCAAATGTTTTAGTGTCATCAGCCGCAAGATTGCCACTGACTGCCTCCAGCCAAGATCTGACTGCAGAACGGGCAAACTCTAACGTGCCAATAGTAAAGCAGTGAGGTGGAAGATTTGGGAGGTGTTCTTTGAAACAAGTAACAAGATACGGATTGCTGTTGGTGGATCGCTTTACCGCATTATTGATGACATTCCACCAATCTGCACGTTCCGCCATATTCTTGGATTCGCTCCCTACTAAGTGGTCCCAAAGACGTTGACCAAGATCTGATGTGATTGTTTCTGGGTGATGAACAATGACAAGGAGAATAAGGTCCCGTCGGGCAATGCTCGCCGGTGTGTTTCTAACAGATGAATCACGATTACCAGCTATTGTGTACTCCAGTTCCTCGATGAGGATTTGTGTAAGACCTGACTGAGTAGTCAAGGTCCGAAAGTCGGTATTGAGATGGTGCTTGATCAGAGTGTACAGGACACAGATGCTACCGGGAGCCGTTGGTCTTCTTGAAGAGATTTCCTCGATGCAGGCAGAATATATTTCCTCTCGGATCTTGGGTTCGGGTCCTTGAGCCAAAAGTTCGCGAAGTTTGAAGGCGGCAAAGTTTTGGATGTCCGGGAGCCCTGCCGGGTGGTCCAAGGTGATGACCGAGGACTCGCGAATGAGTCTAACACATAGCTGGTAAGGCAGCGCATCAATGAACCGGACATTATCCTGTACCGCTTTTTGAGCGAGCTGGTGGAAGACAACTTCACAGAATTCTCGCATAGGCGTATTGAATGCCTCGATGGGAATACCGCCTACTTTCTTGATGATGTACAAAACGGCAGCATAATCGAACAGAGCTATACATTGTTTGAGCATTCGCAGAATGGCCTCGACTACACGAGGATCTTGGCTTGTTGTAACTGTCCGCCAGATCAAGTCGGTCAGCTCAGAAGTGTACGTCTTGGTTACAATGAGGAAGCCAAGGATATTGTAACTTTCGTTGATGATCTCGGGGTGTGACCCAATGCCAACGAGGTATTCGATGAGCTTGTTATTCAGTACGAAATTGGCCAAGAACAGTAGTATAATATTGCGAGGTGGATCATTGACTCTGGGCATGTTGTAAAGCCGGAGCAAGTCGGCACACATGGTCGTAGTCCCTACAACCCTTAACTGCATCTGCGCTGATGTAATGAGCTTTTTCAGAATGGTGAACCGCCATTCTTGTGAAAGCACCAAATACAAATACTTTCTTTGAATCTCAGGATGCTCCGACTGTCGCTTATCCAAAAGCGCTCGGGTTTCGTCATTCTCGTACTTCATTGCCTTTTCAAAGATGAACCACAAACTGAGTACGTAAACATGAGCAGCCTCCGGAGTGAGGTATGTGACATGTTTATCGATGATGGAATCCAATCCTGATGACATGACCTTGAAAAACTTGTAACCTTCCGCGATTACTTGCTTCGCGTTCTCATCAGATTCTCGCACATGTGAACCATCCAAGAGTTTATCAGCGCTTGAGATAGCCTTGAGCGCTAATCGACTAGGCTCCACCAGGTTTTCGATGATCCTGGGATTTCGGGGGACGACAGCAAGTTGAGCATCGACGAGTTTTGTCAGGTTTGGAATAGTTCCACCCTCTACTAAGAAATGGCTCATCATTCTCACGATATCTTGATCCCAAACCCAATCATAATGTGCCTCTAAGTTCCGTCCAATATGTGAATTTTCTTCTTTCCGTAGTAAGAAACCGAAGGCATCAAGTATTCGCTTTGAGCCGAGGTCCGGATCTTGTTCCATGTCTGCCTTTTGCGACAAAGTTTTGACATCCATTGCCACAAAACGTCCGGCGAGCCGAGCAAACTGAGAGAACATTTCAGAAAGTGATCGGCGGCCATGAGGATCACGTCGAAGGAAGTCGCCGAAAAATCGACTGCTCAAACAACTCTAGTTAGCAAAGAGAATGAGGTGAGGGTGAATGAGATGCACTTACCTTCTGGAATTCAGTGCCCAAAATAGATCAGGGAACACCTGCCAGAATTCTCGGTATTTGGAGTATTGTCGGTACATTTGAGAGGAGTCAGTCTCGCTCACAAAGTCGTTCATCCAATCTCTAAGCTTGCAAAATACTTCATCCGCAAGGATGTCGTCTGTTTTTGTTAGCATATCTCTGGGCAGCGTGATAAAAGACGAACCATATTGAAGAAAGTTTGCCACTCTGCGAACAGCGTTTGGTAGTGGTTCACCACTCTCTAGAAAAGGAAAGTCCAAAACTTTGTCTGTACCCAAGATCGCCACCGCTGGACTGCTATCTTCGAAATCTCCATCATCTTCACTCAAAGGTATAACTTCAATAGGCGGACTTCCAGGCACGGAGGGTGAAGAAGTGGGAGTTCCGACTGCTGGGGCGGTTGACAGGGCATCACTCTCAGATTCTATACTGGCTCGTGGATCAGCATCCTCCCCGTTGGCCATCTTGGAAGGTGTCGTGGGTGTGGTGGGGGAAGGTGGGGACGAGGGGATGGATTCTAGAGGAGGGACCGTTCGCAGATTGATGGTAACTCTGCTTGATGTTGGTTCGGTGGTTGGATGATCGGTTGGATGATCGGTTGGATATACTCGCGTTGGGGTATGAGGCGGGGCAGGACCAGTTACAGCCTTTGTGCTGGCTTCACTGGAAGGAAGGGGGGGAACACTTTCAGATTCGCAGACTGTGTCAACTGATGATCGGCTGCGTGATTCTTCTCTTGAGACCCGTTGCCGCTTTCTTGCAGAGGGGTCCTCGTCTTTGAAGGGGTTAGGGCGGGTTGAGCAAGGCTCTGAGGAGACCGCACGTTCTCGCGACAGCTCGGTCGGTGAAGGTTCCATTTGGGTTGTGAGCGAGGTACCAGAATTGGTGGGGAGAGGGAAGGTATCGTGAGGTTTGCCGCGCGCAAGCAGAGAGCGCAAGAGCGACTGCTGCTGCTGCTGCTGCTGCTGCTGCTGCTTAATCCCAGCACAATCGCAGAAGCTGGCGAAGTGTAGAAATTCCCATAGGTGAAGCTCGCAGTTCGCAGAGCCAAATACTTGCAGTACAAGGTTGTTAATGGAGGTGTGATTTAGGCGACTAGATGGAGCTCTACCGTCATCATCAGTAAGTAGGTGTAAGTCGGCGGGCGTGTCTGCAGCTAGATATAGGCGGGGTTTATGAAGAGAAATAAGACAATGGTGACCACCAGGAAAGCAGGAAAGACACTAACCAACACTGAAATCTTGCAGAAAAGGCAGATTGAGACTAGGCCTTTGTGAATGAATATTTCTAGGTCAAAGAATGAAGTTGAGGTGGGTGAGGGGAAGAAATTCACAGTCGGTGCTATTGATGGAGCTTGCAACCTACACCATCTACGCGTGAACCTGGTCTGGTCAGTCAGGTCCCCTCTGATAACAGCCTAAGGCCACAATCGGATTATCATTATCAGGGAGAGTGGATAAACTGTGGATAGACTAATCCTAGTTCAGTTAGGCAGTTTGGCCTCCCCAGTATAGGCACTTTCTGATATTAACTGCCAAAAGGTGTTTTGATCTTCTAATTAATTATATGAACCTCTTTCTCTTGTGTCAACAGTTAATTAGGTCTGGATGAACTACTTTTCTTCTCATTAGAGTATTGGGGGTTGAGCTTACCGACTCAAGCTAGTTAGAGCTGTAGGCAGGTGTTTCACTTAGCGCAGCCTTGTGCACGTCATTAAAGTGGCAGTGTACTCGAGTACTCCAAGTACCTATGGGAGTCGGTTGCTGGTGGTGGTGGGAGGTACCCGAGTAAGAGTAGGTCCACCCAACATTTTTCTAATTATCAACCTAGGTAGATACTGGGAATCCCCTTGAGAAAACTCAGATAATTATACTAAATCATTTAATTATTCTACCAAACAGACAAATAGTATACCTAGGTAGTATTAGCAAATCAATAATTAGCAATGCCGCTTTTATATTTCAATCTCCACTGGAATTCTACGCCCAAGCTCCCACTCAAGCTCCAACACGCCTAAAAAAAAGTCAATTGAACGTCAGCCCTTTACGCGTGCTCCGCCCAAAACACATGTATGTCAGCCACCAGTCTCAGTCCAACTCATATCGTATCTCAAGCTCACCATTAATTAGCGAGAAGTCAATCTCCATCCCTTGAGACAAAATAGAAAAACTCTTCCAAAACAAACCCCCCCTTTCCCCCAACAAACTCCATATTCATCATGGATAAAAAGACGAAGAACGTCTTCCAACTGGATACCCCATTCACAACTACCAAATGGTAAGTAAGTCTTCACCCCACAATTCCAAGCAAACCACTAATAAAGCCACAGGCCAGAAATCTCTCCAAAGGATCAAGACCACATCCTAGAACTTCTCTGCAGGTAAATTTGGCTCTTGGCCCGCTCAAGTTTATTCATCTGACTATGTCATCACAGTCTCATATCCCCAATCGGTAAACATCGCGAAAACACCACGCCTTCCAAAAGCAAAGGCAAACGGGCCAAGCGCACAAGAAAAGAAGCCAAAGACGACCAAGATGTTTCTTATCCAGATTACTATACTCAAGCTCCAGAAATCTCCTCATTCATTTCCATTGGTCTTCGTGCCATCACACGACGTCTAGAATCCGCATCAAAGTCCTCAAAACCTGATGGTGGTCAAGATACCACGTCAGTGAACGATTCAGATAGCAAACCCCCAAAATCAAAATCAACAACTTCCCAACCTAGCACCACCCACCAGGAAACTAAAGCTCCCCACTTCTCAGCAATATTCGTCCTACGAAACGCCCACGAAAAACTAAATCACGACCACCTCCCCCAACTCGTCGCCACCTCCGCTCTTGCCCATCCCAATCTCCCCGCAACAAGACTCGTCCAACTGCCCGAAAGTTACGGTCCCAGGATCTGTCAAGCACTGCTCTTGCCCCGAGTGAATTTCATTGCTTTGCATGATGGTGCACCGCATGCACGCTCACTTGTTGATTTTGTGAGGAAAAATGTCACGAGGGTTTATCTGCCTTGGCTAGATGAGGTGAAGAAGGCCGAGTATCTTCCTGTTAAGATTAATGTGGTTGAGACGACTATTGGAATACCGAAGGAGAAGAAGGATGAGAAGAAGTGGAAGAAGGATGTATTCCGTGAGATCCCGGTTGAGAAATCTAGAGAGGTTTCTGAGACATGAGAACCGAACAGAAGGGAGTGAGAGGTTGTTAATGGAAGGAATCTACATGCCGGGTTATAGAACTTCGTAGCTGTTAATGCAGATATGCTAATGTAGTAAGATCTTCTCGCTTCTCCAATTTGGAACTTAGGCCAAAGTCGTCTTTTAGTTACGATGGCCAGTTTGCTCGTTATATAGCTAGCATAGCGTCATAATTAGAACCAAGCTTAACTTCAACCGATACATCCTTCGTGACGACAAAACATCCGAGTAATATAATTCTATTATCTTCGTGGGTCAAATATAACTAGATCAACCTAGGCATGTCAAAAACAGAGATAAAGCATCTTCGTAACTTCGTAACTTCGTAAGTCAGAAACTGTTGCAAAGAGCATGTTGCAAACTGTGAGGGCGCGGAAGGCTTGTATTCTCTAAGCTACGAAAACTACCTAGAATATATACTAGCGCCAAGAATTCGCTAGTCTACGCTAGTCCCTCCTCTGTGTGACTCATTCGGTGTACAATCATGTGACAGACATATTCACCCATGGAGCGTTTCTGGCAACAGAAACTGCCCTCAATTCCACATCATAAATATGTACCCTTGCTTTCCCTAATCCCATCTGGGCTACTACCATAATATCCTCGAGTAAACAATTCGACAAAATCAAATCCTTCCAGAAGCCTCCCTTGACTCAAAATAGACTAAAATCCCCCACAGTCATCACCGCCTAACAGCCGGCAAAACCTCGCCAAATAATCCGAGTCCCAAGGTGAGTCCCGAGGGCTTTCCCACCCCACATGACCTTACCCCGCCCCACAGATCATCATCATCGTATAATTATCCAAATAAGCAAAACTCTGACATCGAAACAGCAAGACCCAATCAAAGGCGCTTTGGCGGAGTGGTTAACGCGATGCCCTGCTATTGGTCGAAGACTAAAGCCAGGCATTTCCTTCGGGAGCAAGAGTTCGAATCTCTTAGGCGTCGAAAGATTTTCTTTTTTGCGTTTTTTGAAGCACTCTTTATGTGTTTCAGGTTGGTAACACTATTTTTTGTAGGTTGGTGCAGGTGGCTGGAAAGCTGCGAGTAATGAAGTCTTTGCCGAGGTGGCAGCGAATACGCCCTATAAGAAGTTACAACACAACGACAACCTATTTTGATTTTTTATTATTCTCTGTCCATTTTAATATATTTTTTTGAAATTGTTCTTTCTTAGCAGAGATTTAACCGCCAAATTGCAGTGTTATATTCCATGTTCGTTATGCCTGAGATATTCAGTCCACTTATATACAGTTGTATCTCAGCTACCTATATTTACTAACTTTAGGAACTGAGATATACAATTCCAGGATACCGATATTTATTATTTGAAAAATGGCGATATCCGATATATATCTGCTCTTTACTCTTTACCTCACCAACAGCTAACCTCACCTCTCAACAATAATCAACACTACCCCCTACTATCTTTCCTATCCGTGGCTATTCGATAATTCTATGACTATCCAAACCTATGTAGTAACAGCTCAAGAGGATATAATCAGAAGAACAGAATCACGATAGATAACTGCTTACGAGGATGATATTTCTTATGATCAAGAAAAAAAAAAGATGTTAAGTCAAATACAATTACTAACTTGCAAAGAAACATAGGGGGGATAGCGATACTACAACCAATAAAGTAGACTAAGCTAAGTTAAGCAACCAGCTACTCACTAGTTTACTAAGAAAAAGTCATACCTAAGATACTCCTATATTAGGAGACAAGACATATGACTCAATTCCCATTCTAAGTTTACAATCACTATCCACTGTCCCCTGGACTTGACCTCTTTTTTCACTACGAACTAATTAAGTTGATCAACTCCCGGTATACCCAGTCATATTTACTCGACCAACGAAAGGATTCCTTTTTATTTTGTTCTGTGTTAATCATGAGTTCAAAGATGATAGTTTGGCAACGGCAAACATAAATAAGATGTCAACAAAGACTAGGTAACATCCCAAAATATAACGTCAGATTTGCTTTAACATGGTATTCCTCAGAACCTACATAGGATAACGGAGGCATAGCAGTAAAAGCAAAGCACTCGATAATTTCTATAGACCGAAAATCATAAGACAGCTATCTATCTCATTTCAAAGCGCAGAAGCAAAAAAGCAATCCATTTGTCTCAGCCTCCCTGCATCTAAAAGAAGCCCGTTTGTCCTGGGCCCTGGCCACAAGTAATTAAAATATCATAAATGGAGAAAACCAGTTTCCTCCCAAACCCCCAGAATCCCAAAATCCCAAACCCACTACACCATCCATCCATCCCATCCCATCCCATTCCATTCCGTTCCTATCAGCAAACCCAACTCCCGTTCCGTTTTCCGCATGACTACCCCAGTATAGTCACGTTCATTTGTATTAGTACTGTATAACCCTCATCAACGATCCAAACACTGACAATCCTCCGGCTTCCCACCCCGCCCCATCCCGCTCAGCAAACTGGGACATTTCGCGGCAATCCCCTCATCCGTACCACACTGCAAAAGTAACCCCCAAATCCGTTCGACCGTAAACCCGAAGTAGGGATTATCAGGTCGATCAACATTATCCCCAACAATTGTCTGATTATGACTCCATCCCTCCTTGCTGTTGATAGCCGTCAACAAGCCGCCATAGATCTTCTTATCAATCCCTCGAATTCTCTTGGCGCTAGCTATGAACTGGCCTTTGTAAGCTAGGAGAATGGGTTGCTCCGGTTTACAAGGCTGCTTGTAGATTTTCTGAAAGAGTTGTGGGATGGAGTTGAATTTGTCTTCCCATCCCCAGCGGTCCCCACAAGAACCACATTCGCATTGCACACCAGTGAAGCCCAAACTCAGCATCCCAGTTTCTGGGACGAGATAATCGTTTATTCTAGGAATGAGTTCGCGCATGTTGTGAGCGTGTGCTTGAATGAACATGGTCTGATCTGCCAACTTGTCCCATCTGTCAACAATATGCTTGAGATAAGTCCCTCCTTCTCGGCCTAGATTTTCCATCCTTTCCACGACGTCGGCACCAGTGGCTTTCTGCAATAGTTTTAGGTCGGCATTAGGACTTTTGATGTATACGATGGTTGTTGGTTTGATTGTTTTGAGCATCGCGGTGGTTTTGAATGTATTAAGCGTTCGCTTGACCAACATGGGATCCTCATCATACATGCTAACGACGATATCGAAGCGTGAGGCGGGTTTGTATGAAATATCAAGAATGCTGGGGAAACTTTGGGACACAGAATTGATGGATGAAGTTGACAAGAACGATATTGCGGTAGCTGTGGACAAGATTGCGCCAAAAAGGGCTATCCCTGAGAATATCTTGCTAGGTGTTTTATTTTCAGGATTCTTTTTCTTGGTGATCTCTCTTAATTGGAGGATTGAGTAGTGGATCTGATCTATTCCGATCAGGGTTGCACATGATGCCAAATATGCAACTAGTTGAATCCAGGACACGACTGGTACTGGATTGGATATTATAGCTGCCAACAGAACCATCATACTGGAAGAAAATCCTGCAAGAATTTCAATGCCTTGAAGAGGAATGTTTGAAAATTGCGTCTTTGGTTCCGCAAATGATATTGGGGAGTAGGCCATAAAACTTGTCCCCGATGAACACGTAAAAACGATAGAAGCCATATTCACAACCATCAGTAGGATTGTTGAATTTGGAGTGCTGTGAATTGATTCAATCTTCTCGAGAAAAATACCTGCAGTGCCACTGAACATCAGCCCAAAAGTTAGTGTCATTATCACGAATCCGTGGTTGGCTTTGAGTTTCGCTTGGACTGCGATATCAGGGCCGACTCTCTCGAATCCAATAGCATAGAATGCTCGGGAGAGTCCAATAAACAAGACCCCAAGAAGTCCCCAGAGAAGGCCTGGAACCATGAGACGGTATTCGTTGTATAGAACAAGACTAGAAGATGCATAAATAAAAACCGCTTCCCATGGAAAGCATCTCTGCGAATGAGATTGCGAGCAACAAATACATAGAACGAGAGCTTCTGTAGCATATGCTACGGGCTAAAGCAAATTAGCCTGAGTCCATTCAACAATAAATTTGGTTCAGATGAAGCGTAACTCACAAATACCATCACCAAAACTGGCAAACTTGGCATATGTAGAATACCTTCCATCAACATGGGGACTGATGCCGCAGCAGTCAACGCAGCAGGAACCATTTTAAACCAATGTTTGTTAGACATTAGGCCTCCCGCGCCACTTGGTTTTTGTATCCCCCATTGTGATGTGTTGTTGGGATTTGATGCGCTGGATTCAGATCCCAATTTCAGAGCCAATATGTAGAAAATCGCCAATGCGACAAAAGTTCGAAAAGCGATCGCGAGGGCTACAATCTTGTCAGGTGGATCGCAAAGGAGGTTTTAAATACACATACGGTAATCTGAAAGTTCGTTAGCGACGTTCTCTCTCAGGAATGTGATGTCTTACGAAAGCCATGGTTGATCATCAGCTGTTTGGTGGTATAGATAGCGATCGAGGAAGCTATTGACCAACGTCTATTCCAGTTAGAGTTTCCACCCAAAAAGGGACCCTAACAATGCAAACATACACTGCTCTGGTAGAGATTTCCTTTTCCGTGGTGGTTGAGGATCTTCTTCCCGTTGAAATGCCCTCTTCTATGTCGCATCCAAGATAGGCATCTTCGTCATCAGCATCAAGCCCGCGCAAAGCTGCGAACTCTATAGGTTGTGGACCAGCAGACACCATCCTTTACGTCGTGAGTGACGAGTTTTTGAGTTTAGGAGGACCATGGAAAGACATCTCAGATGCACAAATTTACACCGTTGCTGTGCCCCCTTTACCCCTAAGGATACGAAGGAGTTGGAAGGATTTGGTGGATTTTCTATTTACCAGGCGCAGGCGTAAGCACAGTCGGGGAGCAGCAGTCAGCTCTCCACATCACCCACAATTGGTGGGGGGCCAATGCCACTAATTAGGAGTCCGTGTTAGTTTCACAGGGGGTGAAGGCTCGCGGATGGCACGGACCGTATTTAGCCCGGAGTTTATCGTATTGCTTATTTTTTATACTGGGTCCCAGGTCACCTGACAAGCCCCCTTCTTCTGAACTCAATTCACCTATATTACGGATTTGCAAACTTCCAACGTTTGAATTATGGTGAAAAATTATAAGTGGTGAAACTCTAGCTAATGGAACACAGTGAGAACCTCTCTATCATAGGTAATCTTCCAACTCCATCCACCTATAAAAATCAAATATTAGCGTCAGCAACAAACCAACTCGAAAATGTCTTACATTTCAAAATAAACTCCTCGTCCAGAATAAACGATCTGAGCGCATTCGACAAAGGCATCACCAATCCCCTATCCTCTTCTCCAAGACTGGAAACGACAAGTGCGCACGCTTCACGATCCCTTCATATCTCAACTACCCAAATCGAGCTACACATCCACATAGAAGGGACTTTCACTCCTTCTCTTCGCTTCAAGCTAGCCTCTCGTCATAATCTCCTCCCTCTTCACTCCCAGTGCCTTCAAAAAGATTTTAATACACTATCAGAATTGGAAGAAATGTACCAACTACTAGAGCCCCCAAGTAGCAAAGGAACCGGCATATCAGCCTTTTTCGAAGCTTACTACGGGTCCATGGAAGTCTTACTAGAAGAAAGTGATTTCTTTGAACTGGCAATGGGGTACTTCTCCAAAGCAGGGGCGATGAACATTAGGTATTGCGAGATTCTATTTGGTATACAAGCGCATACCAGAAGAGGCGTGAGCGTTTCAACAGTGATGAATGAATTTCGACGGGCACAAGTGAAAGCCGAGAAATCAATAAATGTCAAATCCCAGTGGATGGCTTGTTTCCTCCGTAATCTCCCCAAGAATCAGCAACGGAGCATTACGAACTCCTACTACCATACAAAGGTATGATAGCAGGAATAGGTCTAGATTCAAATGAATTCAACTATCCACCCTCGCTCTTCTATGACCTGTTTCAAAGAGCAAGGAATGAAGGCTTCAAACTAACTTGTCACTGTGATGTGGCTCAACCGGCTACTCATGCTCATATCCATCAAGTAGCCACGTCCCTTGGAGGCACAGGAGCAGAACGTATCGATCACGGTCTTGATGCTGCCTCGGACCTTTCTCTGATCAAGATTATTAGAGAAAAGGGAGTTGGTATGACGCTTTGTCCTTGGGCGTATGTTCGACATCATGCAGAGGAGGATTTCTTTGAATATTTGAGGAAGTTGTTCGAAGAAGGGGTTAAGATCATGATTAGTGATAGTCCGGTTTATGTAGACGGTCATTGATTGGATAAGAATCTAAAGTTGATTAGGTTGAAAGCGAGGCTCACGGACGAGGAGATTGTGAAGTTGATGGCGAATGCTGTGGATATATGTTGGGCGAAGGATGATGTGAAGGAGGCGTTTAGGGAAGAGCTTGCTCAGTTTGCGTAATGATAGTGAAATTCGTGCCCTTGAACCTTGATGCGTGGAAGTCTCCTGAATCAGAAATTTCTTGATTATACCGAACAGAAAGTATCACGAATAACGAATCACGCATGCATCTTATTCTGGGAACGAAAAAAGCGTTGTTTACAAACTTGTGTATTTGATTTCTCAAGAAAAGACGGCACTGGGCCCAAATATCGACATAAGTAGGTAAATTACATCCACCACATAACCAAGTATCTCCAAAGCACCTGTTTGGCCAACACCAACACCACACCCCTTTACTCGATACACATTGATACAGTGTCCGCCATATATCCTCCCATCCCACCTGCCTCCATCCCTCCCCTCCCACCTCCCTCCATTCCTTCCACCCACCTATCCCCATCCAACCGTCTCCGCGCCCAAGAGATTTGTTCATAGACTCATAATCAATGCCACACACGCAAAGTAGAACCCCTGATCAATAACCAAGACCAAAAAAGAACACCCTCTATAGAAAAACAACAAAAAGAAATCCAGTTTCGACAATCCATGCCATATCCATGCCACCCATCTTTTTTTATTTCCACCAAAAAGAAAAACACAATTCCATTTGGAAAAGGAAATCAATCCCCCAGGTCCAGCCCCCATAACACCACTTTCAAATAAATCAAACAACAATAAAATAAACAGACAGATGGAAAAAGTAAGAAGACGATATCCAAATCCAAGTCATAAGACCCATAAACCGCCAATAATCGAGCCACCGCATCGAAAAGATGATGCTAGCAGCGCGAAAAACATCAGTGACGCTCAAGAGCGATCAAGGATAGTGAAGAAGAAGAAGACGACAAAAGAGACGAAAGTGTGTACAGCCCGCCAGGGTTTATGTTGCGGGACTAGTAACTGATATTTGCCATGTACGGATATATGTGATCCACATGCACAATAGACAAAAAATAAAATAAGAAAAAAACACAATAGACAAAAATTGGAGAGCATATAGAATAGAATTGCAAGCGGGAAAAAAAACAAAAGAAACAAATCGTCGTAATCGTATCACATAGTACCAGGAGAACCTGCTCAAGCAGCGTACTCCCGTCCATAATTTCGTTCAAACATTTTTGAAAAGCAACCACCAGGTCAAGATCTTCATGTGGAAGGGAATAACATGTAGCTGACCCGGGGAGTTTTCCTCGCTCCAAGAACAGTGCTTGCGGTTCCCGCTCTTGGGCGACTGGTGAATTCCTTCACGGTCTGGGAGATGATTGGTGCAGACACCTTTCTTCCGTGGGCTTGTCGGATAGTTTGCTCTTCCTCGACGGGGCTGAGGCAGGTTTTGTCCTCGGGGAGGCTGATGTCCAGTGGAGTGGTGTTCAAAGATGGGGATTCCCGAGTTTCTTTTTGAGTGGCCATCTCCAAGGGGGAATCAGTCTCAGCCTGTGGGGTAATTTCGTCGTCTTTGATTTCGATGGTCTCCTGTACGCTCTCGTGCTTGCGGACGCTTGATGGGATCAGATCCGGGAGTGAGGATGATGAGCCGGTGCTTTGATGAGCATCACGACTCATACGAGAATAGTTGGATGAGAGACGCGAGTGCGAGGAGCTTCGTGCTGAGCCCCGGGAGAAGTCTGATGAGCGATAAGACATGAAGCTGGAATTACTCTCATCCATTGAGTTTTTGTAGGGGGTTTTCTCAACGATAATGCCTGATGTAGAAGTATCTTTACCAAAGTGATGGTGGTAATCTTCCACGGCATCCATCTCGCTCTGGAAATCAGTTGGTATCAGGAGCGTGGGCGACAAAGTAAATCCGTGTGACTCCTTGAAAGAAGAACCCTGTGACGATGATGATGATCGCTTGTGATTTGGACGGGCAAAGCTAGCGAACGTGTGGGGTGTAAGGAGGTCAGGAGAAACAACCGATACGTTGGACATTGGTGATAACTCAGGAACATCAAAGGTTGATGGAATGAGTAGAGATGGTCGGAACCGTCCTTGATAAGTCGTTCTCTCATCTTCCAGATGTAGTTCAAGGGTCGGCTGGCGAGGAGATGGATTCTCCATATCCCATTGATCTCGTGGAGAACTGTTCTCTGCTGTGACAGTCTCCTCTTCCACCGAGTATCGATCCCACTGGTAATCGCAATGGGCTTCCAATTCATGATCGTAAGCGTAGTCGATATCCTGCTCCCAAGAGTTATCATCAAAGCGGAAACCTGGAGATGCAGGCGCGGCGCCCATAGTCATTTGCCCAAGTATTGCCGACATGCGGCATTCGAACGGCTCGTACATGTGCTCCGGGATTCTAGTTCGAAGAGACGGTACCGATTTGCATGCTCTCAAGTCAGAACTGGACCTAGACATCCGTGAACTAACCTCCTCCTCCTCTTCAACATCAGGGAGCTCGGCAGTGAAAGGCCCCGAGGGAGCTGCGGCCACTGGCCAAGCTTCATCTCCCGGAGTGGTGATCGCATGCGACAACGGTTGGTCCTCTTCAGCGGGCAGAGAAAACGGCGATAGCAATGGAGCATCATTTAGTCCTGAGTTTCTGAAATTCTCATTAGTCGTCAATAACGACGGATCGAAGGTGTCAAAAAGGACAGAAGACCTTCGAGATGAAATTCTAGCGGGGAGGTCCGTTGGGTAGGCAGGTGAGAGAGGAGACCGAGGAGGACGTGGTGGTGCCACTCTGATATTATCATGCGACTTTGCGTATGAGATTGGTCTTGGAGTACGAATAGGCCGTAATGATTTTCGTAGAATTCCCTTTTGCCGTGGTTGGACAACAAACCGATCTTCTACAGGGGAAACGTTTAACGATTCCGATGAGAAGTTTTCAAAGTGCAAATCTTCTGCCCGGATTTCCTTGAGCTCCCCACGTGTGGGAGCTTGCGACGCTCTGATTGCAGTGAACTCCGAGACAAGTTCCCTAGGGGTGGTTCTTTCCAAATCCGGCAGATGGTCTTGACGTGTATGTGTAACATGCGTAAAGTTGTATGGTCCAGAAATGGGCTGTCGCTTTGATGAAGCAAGACCGATGGCATGTGAGCCAGAGTTCTTCGATTTGTGACCGTAGTAACGTTCTCTAGCCGAGTTTCCTCCAAAGATTTCTTCCTTTCCACTGAGCGAGCTAATGGAATTATCCCTCTTCGACCTCCTTCCACTCCTAGAGAAGATTGACCCAAATATCTGAGTACTATCATGTCTTTCTGACCGCGACATGGGCATATTGCTGTTGGAACGAGTGGATGATCTTCGAGATACGTTCACACTATCTGTCAAAGCATAAGTCGAATCGCGGGATCGAAAGGACGAAGAAGCTGAGGATGAGGAAATGGTGTCGGATCTGGAGTTATTGCCGAAGATAGAACTCCTCATCTGCTCAGTGTATGCTCGTATCCGTTCAGGAGAAGGTGGCCCATCAATCGCGGGTTCCAGAGAATCAGATGACGAGCATTGTTCAATATTAGGTACTGACAGAGGGGTGTCCTGGCTGCCCTTCCTATTTTGTTTCTTCGTCGAATTGATTTTGTGTACTAAAGGACACGCCGCCTTCCCTGTGCTGCTGAAGCTAAACATTGTCGTCGTGAGAAGTTCTGACCGTACTTTGTACACGACAACTGGGTTATGTTGGGCGGAGGTGGGGATATATTTTAAGTCTTTATGCGGCGCGCAGGGGAATCCCAACAGTGCATATATTAAAAATGCGGGAAAATTGCTGCTGCAGTGCTGACTATCGCGTACGGAACCAACGCGTAGACAGGCTAATATCACACGCCGCAGCCACGAGATGTCTTTGTATCTGTCGGGTAGGAAAGCTCTTGCTCGCTAGAAGGATGGCTTCGATACCCTTTCTTTTGAAGAATCCGGCAATTGAAAGCAAAAGTGGAGGTCGGCGCAAACTCTCAGACAAAAAGATGTCTCGGCTGAAGAAATTCGGATCAGTACCTGGCATATAAGAGATCGGACTAAACTCGTGAACCGGGCCCAGAAAGTTTCCCCGTGATATAGACCAGGTTCTTTATGGGGAACAAACTCAACAACAATCTGAGCACCAGATTGCAAGAGAACGACTGATAGCAGAACCCAGCGAGGCTGGAGAGGACATTGGCAGTAACATACCGTGAGGTGAGACCCTGGGCGAAAGAGTTCTTGATGATGATGAATCTTTCTCGACGTTCCGATGGGATGGCGATGTTTTAGCGAGGCCCAAGTCGCCGATAGGGAAAGGAAACACCCGTCTGTCATGTAACGACGGAAGCGTGGAGCTGATTCCTGGTTAGTGGTGGTGGTGTTGTTGTCGTCGAGCATGCAAGAAAACAACCTTGGAGAAGAGCTGACAAGTAAGATTGGATGTATGTGGTGATTGCCTGGATATGCGCCCCGTTGACGAGTCCTGGCTCCTGGTACCGAGAGGTATGTACAGGATTGTAATAGCAATATAAAATAAATTACTTCTCTTCAGTTTTTGAACTTCTATCAGCGAGGAAGCCCATCAAAAGGCATTTCTGGGCCAGTGTTGGCAACTAGCAAGCATTATAGCATTGATAGCTTTTTGACCTGTGCACTCACTACCTTTCAACCCTGGATTGGGGGATCCATCATGATGGGCGCAGCGTGCACCAGTTTGTCCCGGGGGAAGCAGGGATGGACGGCTAGTGTCCTGGGAGAGCGACACTTGAGGGCCTAAAGGGGAAGTGTTGGCCGCTGGTGGGCCTGTCTGGATGCTTTAGCGAACCCGAGCCGCAAGGAAGAGGGGAAGGAAACAAAGATGTGCGGAATGGACGACTAGGGCCCCTGGAAAGAGTAGTGGGGGTGTTGAGAGAGTGTCTGGGTTGAGACCTGAACCATGAAATTTCGCTACTTTCGTGGTTTCTGAATGTTTTCTGAGCAATAATTACCTGGTAAATTGTCCAACCGAATCTCTCTGAATCGGAAACAGAAACAGCTATTATTGGGAGTAGTGAGATTTTTGAGATTGATAGGAGTCAAGTCACATGATAGCTTCTGGCAAGAAAAGGTTCAAACGCCAAACTTAAGCGAAGTCAAAGATGGCGCCTTGGCTTGATAAAAGCTGCAGGAGACGTTTCTTGTCTTGACTTTAACCTGATAGAGTTGAAGTTCAAAAAGCTCTCAGTTAATTATTCTGGGGTCCTTACATAACTGCTATGGAAATTCCAAATAATAAAAGTTGTTTGCAGCTGCAATCATTTCAAAGAACTCCATACTCGAGTATTGTCCATCGTAAGCGGGGGGTTGCGACGTCAGTCAAGGGGGGCTAGATGCCATGTCTAGCCATGTCGTTGGTCCCTCAAAATGATGGTCGTCGTCCAATTGAAAAGGGTTAAAGGGGGCCACTGCCAAACTGCCAGAAGCGGTAAGTGCCGTCCCCACGTAGTTTTCACGTAAGGTCCACTTCTTCCGACTTTAGAAACCAACTCGAGACCCCATCCTAGAAGTTTGTCAAAACGCCGTCTTCTGAGGAGCTTGTCCTCTTTCGATTGCTAGCCGCGAAATATCCATAAGGTCAGCCACATCAAGTCTTCTGTCTTCAACACCAAAAAGCTTCGATGCGTGTCTTTGAAATGTCCCGTGGCGCAACGTGATACTCGAAAGATCAGGAAGCTAGGGGCGGGGTGGCTGGTAGCCGAGTCGACACTGATCCAACACCAACAACACCATCCGATATTGAGCAATAGCAGCCCGATAAGACTTTGTAGCCGGTCGAATTGAATGCGAGCGCCTGAGACGTCGGTTGGGGGCACATTTCGTGCTCCCTTCCTCTCACAATCCCGAGAGACAGCGCGCTTGACCGTAGGAGCGGCGGAGCGCATGGGGGGTGATGAGCTGAGAAACGCCAGGCGACTTGCACCCCCATCATTCGTATTTCTCGTTCTTGTTAGTTGTCTTGTCGACTCTCGACTCTCGACCTTTTGACTTTCTTGAAAACTTCCATAAAAGGTTGTTTCGCAGATCATTTTTGACCCGCGGACCGAGAGCTATAGCTCTTGCACCCCATCCCAACTAATCGAAAATGGGCGTAGCCTCTTGTTTACAATTAGTGTACTGTACCTGCATCCCCAAGACTCAAGTCAGGTGGAATTTGCGACCTCACCAATCCGAAGGATTCCCGACTGAAGGTTCCAAGATGACATTTATGCGCTAGCCGCTCAACCCCTGACCATTGCAATTATCTTCCAATGAGCATTGCGATTCGATGTTCCTCAATAATCGCCTAAAAAGGAGAAAAGATCACCCCCGTTGATAAGTCAAATGCACCAACAATGAATTGGAGGAATAGATCGCCACTCGTATTATTATTGACATGATTCCAATTTAGAAGTGCAGCTCGCTCATCATCTCACGTTATTTTCCCCTGGCTGGTCTGTTGGGATATCAATATCTGATATCTGCAATCATCATATCATGTCAAAGTATGTTGTACGAAGCTGTTAGATGGCGATGGCAGTGACAAAGCTCGTCGTCCCACGCTTCGAGAAAGACCTGATTGACGGCGACCTGCAGGAGGCGTTCAAGGCCTGTAAGTACTGTACTGCTAAGATCAAGTCATGGACGGAAAGTAACTTAAAGTGTATGAGAATACCCAGTATCGATTTGTCATTTTGGAACATGGAGGAGAGACAACTCGTCCCGTAATTGGAAAAGCTTTTTGGAGGTTCAGGGACAAACCCGAGCGTCTGGAATGTCGCTTTAGAAAAAAGGTCCAAATGTACCCTGGCATTGATCTTGGGTATCAGTCGGGGCTAAATCCTCTACCTGGTGATTGATGGGCGCTATTTTCCTTCTGTCGGGTTCGCTGCAGGCTTCTGCAGGAGTCTGAAAGCAGAAATGTTGCTCCGAAACCACCACGAAGGATGAAGTGTTACGAGGAACTCGGCATCTACGGCGCAGAGAACTGGCCAGATTACCCGCGTGCAACCTGAATTTCCTATTGATGGACAGGAAGATTCCAAGCTGGAAGAAACTAATCTCGCTGTGAAAAAGGAACTTGCTCGTAGACCCCAGGCGGTAGAGAGTTATGCCGTCCGAATACGGCAACTATACAGCTATCTTATAGCGATATCATTAAAAATCATCCAGGCTGGCCAGGTTAAGGATGCAAATTCAGACGAAAAATTGTTCCGATGGCATAGAGCACGGTACCTTGAATTTGCCCGGTTGCTGTTGTAGAAGTCGGTGGCATCCGGGATCTTGATTAAAAAATGAATCTGCTGGGTTTGCCATTGGTTTTATCGGACCGCGGATTGATTGCACTTTGAGGACGTCCGTTCTGCAAATGAACTAAGAATAGTCCTCAATACACGTGCTATCCTGTCCTGTACATGCACCCACGTACAGCTCCATGATTGCGCGTAAAGTATGATGTCAGATTCTTGCACTACTATACGCCGACTAAGTCATTCCTAACGATTTTATACTCCCGAATAAAACAGAACTCAGGGTGACAACTGCCAGATTGAAGATATGTTCAACCCAATATCGGTAACTCTGGGCTCCCTAGACCATGAAGAATGATCTTTCTGACAAGGAAATCGCATCCAAAGCCAGTTTTGCAGTCTGTAAACCCCGCCTGCGGGGTCAAGTAGCGGTACGAAGAGCGGTGGACGAGGAAGAGTGGAAGAAAGGATACATTTCTTCACCGCGAGCCCACAGCATCCTTGATACAGTGACACTTGCTTGCTTTGAATGCTTTCTTCTATACGAAGTACAACCTCGCGAGAAAGGAAACATACGGTATGTGATAATGTGTAACGAAGCAAGGAATTCTTCGCTCAAATCAGTATATGCAAGGAAAAGCATAAGCTCCATACACTTACCGTTGCATCTGAACCGTTCCCCTCCACCAGTGGCCCTCAAGGTGTAATCTGATCCGCACCAAACATGGGAGAAACCGCAGAATGTCCACCCATCACACGATCTTGCTGAATTCCCGTTTTTGTCTTGGAAGAAGCACTTAAGGTTAATTCTCAAAACTCAGAGATCGTCTTTCATTTTCTGTTTTCGCTCTCAAGCACAGATGGGGGTTTTTCCTTACCAAGTCTCGGGATTTTCACCCACCTTCGGATCGACCGCACCGACCCATCACCCATCACCCATCACCCGGCATTGGCAGTGGCAGTGGCACATTGAAGCTGGTGTAGTGGGATGCCCCACGATTCGGAGGGTTACAAAGTCAAGCTTCAGGAACCCCTCGCGGTCTCGCCCGACGGAACAAGAAAAGGGCTCCAGCAAGGAGGGAATTAGGGGCGCTATCGGCCTGCATTGAAGGCTAGCAGCTGCTTCGTGGCATTCCAATACGCCGTATTCCAGGCCCTACTGTACAAAGTGTCAAAGTGCAACTGCAACTGCAAGCCACTGTCACTTGTCAATGTCACGTCGCGCACGTGTCAACTTTGGCCCTCGTCCTCAGACTCCTCTGAGATCCCCGCGTCCGCTGGATCGATCCCGCACTGTCTTTCACGTCTGTTCTCAGATATGATGAAGATCAAGAAACGCCACGGTAAATCAACGGTTCATGTTTCTGACACAAAAAACCCCAGACTGGCGCGGCTCTTGAAGCTCCTTGGTACTCGAGTACAGAAGCGGTGTGGCGCAGGTTGATAGGGGGTTGGGGTAACGATAACAGTGTTGGATAAGTCGAGTTGTTTTGGAGTTGAGATCTCGGTTCACAGGGTAGAGAATGGCTGGTGGATGGATGGTCAGCCTGGTAGTTTCGTGATTCCGAAAACTTCGTAGACCGCCGTCGATTTGTAATACAGTCCCTAATGAGAAATTCATGCTTTCCTTCATCGTCGGCGATGATGTCGAAAAGAGTTGAAGGTGGATCAAGAAATTGTAACGAGATGAAGTGAGAAGGGAATACGCCAGACGACGCGCAAAGACCAAGAGATCTAGAGGAAAAACGTGACTTGCCTCGTCACCAACCAAACTTCTATCTAGGTTAAAATTCGTGCACTTCTATAATTCGGAATTTCGGACTTCTAGAACACAACAATTGCTGTTACTTCAGCAACAGCTCCGACCCCAAGATACCAAGCAAGCAAAGATCATGCACCCAAGCTTTCACCATGAGGTTACGCCTGCACCCCCAAAGATAAGCAGCACTAGCCAAGTTTTTCAAACCTATAGCGCCCCTCCCTTATTGAAGGTTTCCAAGCATTCACAAAAGGTGGAGCCTGATGTCCTAAGGGCACGTTTACCCACGGGGTTTCTAAGGATGTGACATCACGTTTATGTTTTGTGATCGGTTAGCGGTAGTTCCTATCTCTAGCAGCTTTGAGATGTTTACTGTGAAACGGCACAGTGGGTTGTTTTGGAACCAGGAAAAAGAATTCATGCAATTCAGGAGGCTGACACTCATTTTGCATGTGCAAATCTTGATGATCTCGGAGAAAAAATCAGAGGGCTTTTGTGGCAGATCTTTATGGGTTTTTGCAGAGACTTTCAGATAGATTTTGGAGGGGGTTTGGAGGGGTTTTGGGTACGGGAACTTACTTGTACAAGAAGTAGAGAAATTTTATGTCCAATAGTATAATTATACTCTATTCCATTAGTCACGCAATTCGTACACGCTTTTGAGGAATTTTGTTGAGGAAAGTCATACAACAGTTATAACGCGACGAAGCACGCCAGGAATCATACGAGACAATCCCTTTTGTGGAACTCCAGCTATTCTATAATCTTACTGGCGGGGTGCGGGCGGGTTGCATGCGGGAAGTCTGAATAGCTTCACCCGTTGCAGCTCACTATACCATATTCAGCAATAGATCAGATATGTAATCCGTTCTGGACTACGGAGTATGGATGCCTTCACTTCGTATATATAATTTGAGATTGAGCACGCTCCTAAGGTCCACAGGTGATCGTTCTGACTTTTGGTAAATTAAAAAGCCGTGCAACGACTGTGCTAAAGGTGTTAAGATAATTTGCGGTTCTAGAAGGGGGGCGTGCGGGTTGTATATAACCACGCTTGGTTCGCAAGTTATTCTGTTAATTAGTGCTTAATCGAGTCTGGTTCTAGGCAACTGTTGAAGCTATTTAGACTTTCCGCACGCGGCCTACTCATACTCGCTACCAGAATTGTGTAGTAAAATGGTCAGGGCTATATATCTGCACTAGGCAACGTCGTGTCCCGTCTTATCCGAAAACAAGTAGATCATAACATTCCGTCCCAAAATTTCTCTTCAAGTTAAATGCACGCCATATGCATATTACTTGAAACTCTGCCCGAAAATAAAATTCGTCCGCAATTCCTCTATTTGTATAAGATTGAAAGTATACATAGGCTACAAGGAATGTAAGTTGGTAAGAAGTCCTTTTCGAATCCCGAGGCTTCCGAGTGTACTTAGACAAGCTTTGTTGTTCAACTTCTACAGTCAGGTAATGATACTGAAGTAAAGCGAGAGTATACACATACTATTCCCCAGCAAACACAGACTTGTATATAGCTCAATCACTTTTAATTCGCTTAACCCCCGATAAAAAACGACTAACAACACCATATCTACAAAACCAACCATCTACAAACGCACCTCCTGTCCGCTCCTTTTTCCTATTTACCTCCCCGAGACCGTACCCCATACCCAGCCTCGCAATATTCTCTTAACCCGTCTTCCCTCCTTCAGTGAAAGAATCCCCCCCTAGCGCACCAGCCTTCTTACACAATTCCTGCCAAACTCCAGTAGCAGGAATCTTGCCCGAGGCACTCGAACACAGCGCTCCTAGTGGCATAGGTACGAGACCACAGTCTTTGCAGCCATTATTGTCCTGGGCGAGGCCACATGCCCCTCCAGTTGTTGTAGGGTCCCTTTGACCATTTTTTTGGAAGCAGGAGCCTCTGTTTTCGGCTGCTACTGATATGATGAGAGCTGAGAGAGTGAGGATGGTTGGGAGTTGGAACTGCATTTTGAATTGATGAAAAGTTGAAGGTGGAAGTGGGTTTGTGTGGTTGTAGTTGGTATGGATGGAGTTGCAGATGTGGCGGCTTAGATGAGAAAGGAGGAATTGATATGTGGGAGGGGAGAACTATAATATATAGCTATTATGACTACATACTACTTGGCTACATATAGGGGGGGATTTAAGGTTCTGTCAAGGCTTTTTCATGTATCATAAATTCCTGACACTAGAGCCAGGGGTTAACCCACATAACCACTACTGACATCTAAAAGTATCTGCTCTCGCGATCAGTTCTTTTCTCTACAAAAAAGTAGGCGTCCAAAAAATCCAGTTTACAAGATGGCCTAAAGAACTGTCTTTTTACCGAAAGTGGGCTTTATACACCTTGGCTGCTCAAGTGTTGGGTAAGATTTGCTTCACACATCTACCGAGACAAATCAAAATGTCAAAGCTTTGAGTTTACATTTATACACCTTGGCTGCTCAAGTGTTGGGGAAGATTTGCTTCACACATCTACCGAGACAAACTAAAGTGTCAAAGCTTTGAGTTTACAACTGCGCCTACTGTACAAAGTAACGAAATCCGAAGTCGTTCGTATTCGAAAAAGCGAGTACACCCTCTCAAAAGTAGCTGAGGGGAACAACAGAACGAAAAGAGTAGACACACACCTAAGTATGTCTCGCTAGGAATTCTATATTACTACGTACAATCTATTAAATAGCCCGGCCGTCATTGAACAAAAATCCTCATCACCTACCAAATACAAACTCCAGACTCGAAACCACGTTTTTCATCTCTACTAGACACGTCCTATCTTTCCATTCTTCAGATGACAGGTGTACTCGAGTACGTCAACACTCCCAAGGATAATGCCTTTCCACTCGCATGAAAGAGATGAAGCGTCCCAACCACAAAAACATCAAGACTTCGAATGAATTATGTCATCGTTACAAAAGACGAGATGAGATGGTTTCGGATTACTTGACATCTGTACTGTATGTGTTATTTATATAGTTTATCTGAAGCTGTGATTTTGCAATGATGTATACGTGCAACGTTGGTCTAATCGAGAGTGAAGGACTGGGACTAGGACTGGGATTTGATCAGATCATATCAAGCTCTCGGTAGGTGCGCTTTTACAAACTCAAGACTTCGACAATGATGCATTTGATTGAATCTCGCCCTCAATATCCAAATGTACACACCTCGCGAGTCTCAAGCAGGAGAGAAGGTTTGGGAGAGGAAAGGGAGGACATAGATCGTTATGACAAGATGAAGGATATTAAGAGGACCCATCACAAGAGAAAGAAGCCTGGAGGTTGAAAACAGAGACCCAAGAAAAGAATCCGCATTAGATGAAAATAAAATGACTAATTCTATATTACTGCTTAAACACCGTATATCGCACGTAAAAGTACAGCAAACCCCCATCTTCTACCCCATGATATCCACAACAACAAAAGGTATGATATGATACCAAACAAAAATAAGCTCTAACACCATACCAAGCTCTTCAAATCCGCCATTTTACCAGACTCATCATCATGAAGAGACTTAGTCATCAAGAAAAAAAAAGAGAAGAACCTGGAACACAACAAGACCCAAATATCCATAATTTCCCTCGAGCAAGCCCCTGACAAGCGGGAGACATACGGCTCGCTGTTCCCAGCATCCTGTCTCCAACAAAGAGTTGATGAAAATGGTGACATCAACGACGAAAACTAGGAGGGCCACCATTCCCGTCTTTTTAGACTAGATATGTAAGACATAGCAGTCAATTTTTGACGTAAATTTCAATAGGGCATGCATAGCAAAAAAGATGGCAGTAGAAGTGGAATGCACTAAAAAACAAGGACGAGAAGAAAACCGATAAGACGTTAGGTAAGTATAGCTCTGTATCAAAAGGGTGATTCGAGAATCACGTAAACAAAGCATGATTCAGATACGACCTCTGCAGAACATAGACCCCTCACCTGAGCCGGGTCTAGGTCCGCCAAATAAGCGAAGAAGCCACCACAACATCCAAACCACCTGAAGAATATTCAATATGAAATTGAAGATAAGGCACAGCAATATAGAAAGTCCAAAACGCAGTAGGATGTTAAAACATAAGGGCAAGAACAATGTGAAGAATGATAATGACTAACCTTAGTGTGTATCCCCAATAAATGAATAACCTTTCGACTAACATATTAGCCAAAAGACGGGAACGGGCGGGAAGGTCCCGCAAAGTACCACCCCTCTCAACAACCCCACCAGACGAATGCTCGCCGCTCGCCGCAGATGCATCTTTCCCCGCCAATTATATTGGATCTCAAGTTGGAGGAAGAATCCGGGGACGGCAAGTGAATTGTTAGCGTTCGCTTCGTTGGGCACCTTCTCCTATTGGAGACACGGAGCATTTTCATATGTGCTTGATGAAGTGTTCATGTTGAGAAGTGAGAAATATAAGATAGGAGAGTATCGGAGAGTATCGGCCCACGCATGATGACCAAATAACTGAAATTGCGATTGATAAGGTCAACAGCGATCGGTACACAGAAAGAGGGGAAGTATGCTCTGCATCTCTGCAGCTATCCGAGCCAATCGTATTTCCTCATCCATGGGTGATTCACTTGAGAAGGTACCTTGGTAGACAAGGGACAAGAAGCTGCCAGTTTTGCAGCCAGGGAAATTCTTGGGTAGAAAACACAGCATGATTTCCAGATGTTCTTTCAGCATATGCATACTAATGGGTGTGGCTAACCCATGATCGTATCATGAACGGGGCAACATACACTGGTATAGAAATTGGTTAGCGTAGCGACATGACGACGTAATGCAGATTGAATTGGTGTTGGGGATATTGGGTGGAAGCTCGGGTATACATAAACGCCCACAAGCGCGCCTGTGTGGGGAGACGGACTGGTAATATGCACTTGAGTCGATGAAACGGAGAGTCGGAGTTTTTGGCATGTGGCACAACGGGAAAGGTACAATGGGCTGGCGGGTGTTTGCCAAAATATGCGTCAAGAGTACCGGTATTGGTGATGGTTGTGGATCAGAGAAAAAGAAGGACAATGGACCAAATTGATGACCCTGGTTTCATTTCCCCTTTGGAGAACGGTCCGTGACATTATTGCTTTGCTGAGGGGCTTGAGGTCGGGTGATTATCATATCCTTCAATTACCTACCTTGGAATTCGATCTATTGGGATTTGAGATTGTGTGTCTGCACTCAGTCTGAGGGCTTTTGTGCTGGAAAAGAATGAGTCGTGAACCCGTAGCTTTCTTTCTATTGCCGTACAAGACTACGGTACGAGATTATAATTGGAAATGTTTGTAATTGCGACTTGCTGCGATTTCATGTGCCCAGGTCGTGTGTTGTGTATCAGCTGCGTGTTGTCCGAAGGATGGGATGATAGGGATGTGATGCAAGTTGCGTGAGCTGCACCAGGGAAAGCTGTGCATCGTATAGGGTTACGGGTAGCTGATAATATTCCAATACTCTTATGCTGCGCTGCCCTGCGTTGAAAGTGTTATTGACGTTTCGCAACTTCTTGATGCGATGCCCGAGGACCAAATGGATAAAGTCGCTAATGGGTTGACAATTCCCATTGGAGACGGCGGGTGGGGGCGTCTGATGTGTATGTTGTCCTTCCATGGTCAATCTAATTCAAGTGGTCGTCACAGACTTTGAATGGACAGTTTTGGTACACCTGTGAGGTCCGAAAAGCAGTAACTTTTCCCCACGACGCCGTACGCCACCACTAATTCCGATTTTTTTTTGGCTGGCAAGACCAGAAGTCTGGAATCTTGTATTTGAACTCCTGGGGGTGTGCCCCATCGTCCATCGTGCAGCGGCGGGGATGCAACGGGAAGCCCCCTGGTAGCCTTCCAGGGCCCCATAAGAGAAGCATTAGGACGATCTATATCGGAAGATCCTGCTCTTTACGTGCCAAAAAACACATGATGGGCAGAATACGGGGTGTTCCGGTATCTGGGAGACCGTGCGAGAGTCTGAGAGATAGACTCATATGTTACCCGTCTTCTGTTGCTTGTTTGCCCTCTGCGGATACTCGTAGTTCGCGAATATCCTCAGGATTCCTACTCGCTCCATCGTGTATCCTTCCAACGGGATCCAACAGACATATAGAGCACCAGCGCCCTTTGCTTATGCTTTCCTCATCGTGACATCCGCACGGCATCGTGAAGTGAAGTGAAGTCCTCCTTCTGTATCTTACGTATTTGCTTTCTGAACTGGTTGAGGAGCAGTGCCGTGGACGGAAAGACGCATCAAGCTGTACAAAGGCGGGGCTCTATCACACTCGTGGCGGGCGCCAGAGCAGAATATCAAGCTTGACGACACACTACCGAGGGTACTCTGCTTGAAGAGCCAGTGCCTTCGTCATCCAGAGGTAACGCGCATCTAGCGTGAGAATTGAAGGACCAGGGACACGCTCGCGATTGACAATCCAATCCAAACAGTGAAGAGGACGGCGACCACGGAGCTTGAAGCATCTACCTTATCTTGAAGTCTGCAGCAGCTGGGAGCAACGACTGTCCCCTGCTCGTGCTTTTCGCTGCCGCAACCCGCTTTCTGGCTGAATCTCTGCCGCAACTTTGAACCATACGCTGATGTGCCGGGGGAACATCCAGACCACCTTGTAGACCACCACCTTGTAGACCACCTATTCGACCCTGTGGTGGCCATAGCCTGTAGCCGTAGCCGTTACCAGTTACCAGAGTTGGAGCTGGAGCACGACCACGGTCCGTCAAGGAGGGTAGGGGTATGCGATTCGCAGGTGGCGCCAATTGATATTGATATCGAGGCAGGAGTCGCAAGTAAGTACAAGTGTTGTCGCTCTCGTCCACGATACTGTAAAGTCCCAATCTATTGCAAGCAAGCACCTAAGCACGCAAGACGGAGACGAGAGAGCGATACGAGACAGGAAGACCAGAGCAAACTTGCGGTTGGTCGGAAGATTGCTGTTGCAACTTGCCAGGTTGCCAGGTTGCCAGGTTGCACCGGATATCTTCTCCTCAACTTCTCCTCAACACAAGCAAGCACCTCGACCTTGACCTTGAGCCTTGAGCCTTGAGCCTTGATCGTAGACGAGCTCTGGCTCCAGCGGTAGCAGCGGTAGCGCAGGGCAGTCAGAGGCAACAAACCAGAACCAGACGAGCTGTCGGCTAAGTGGCAGTGGCAGTGGCAGTGAGTGGCAGTGAGTGGCAAGTGAGTGGTAAGTGAGTGGTAAGTGAGTGGTAAGTGAATTATTACGGTACTGCATCGCAGCACAGTACTTGAGTACAGGCTGTACAGCGCAGCAGCAGCAGCAGCAGCACGCTTGCGCTTGATGGTGGGTGGGAAGAAAAGTCGTCAAAACTCCTAAGGTCGCCTCGAGATCTCCGTCCTCAATTTATTCTCTGCTGCACGACGACAACGACAACGACAACGACGCCGACGACACATCCAGTACAAGAAATATCTCGATAAAATCAATCATTCTTTTTTTGCGGTGTGTTTGAGAGAGTGTTTGAGAGACTGTTCAAGAGAGAATGTTCCAATCACAGTCCAGGACCTTTTTACCCTTCAACGACGGTGACCACCTCTACGTGCTGCCCCAGTCATCATTGCCCACCGCTCTTGCTTTTCACTACCCAACGACAACGGGGCTTGCAAACAACGGAGCTCTACTTCCACCCAACACCCGACGCCACAACCACAACCACAACCACAACCACCACCCCGTTTTTAGTGCCGCCGCCGCTACAACCACCTCAGAACTCAATTTCACAAACAACCTCAATCTGACGCATCGTCGTCCTCATGCTCATCCTCCACCGCGCAAGATTAGGAACATTAGGAACACGATGAATGAAGACCTAGCCGCCCAGGAGGCGCTAGCCCGTGATTTCCAACCCGCCTTGACGGTACGTGCTGATACTCATAGCGGAGCGTTCCAGCTTGGGAGGATTCACAACTGACAGCTACAGGGTCCGTTGGTGGGCGAGAAGAAGAGCAGTCTCGCCATCACCGAAGAGTACGCGAGGGCCGATCCCATCTACGTTGCCAAAACTTCTGTAGATTCTCCTCTAATGCTAATCGACAGAATCTCTGCTAATGGATCATCAGGCTCTGCCTCAAAAGTACTCACATTTCCGACCGATACTGGGGGATGGGAACTGCGGATGGCGGGGTAAGTGTCTTACCCCACAGGGTCCATGTTGCACATCTTGCACGACCTCAACCCTCAAGGAGACATTTCTGACCTCACACAGCCGCGGGTTTCTCATATTTCGAGACATATGTGCGCAATGGAAATCAGACGGGGCTAAGGGAGGATATCACTCGCATGACATCGCTGAATAATCTCATCGCCAACGGCGGAGGGTTTGAGCCATATGTTTTCGAGGATATGGTGGAGGAGACGATAGATCTTCTAAAGGACCTGGCTGATGCGTTGCAAACCTCCATACAATCCGCGATGGATATACTTTTGGAACGATTCAACGATCCGGGCATATCGAATGCCATCGTCTACCACTTCAGACTTCTTGCCAGTTCATGGCTAAAGGCGAACCAAGCGGATTATCAGGATTTCATACAAGAGGACGATGGAGTAGAAGGGTATATAAAGAACTGGTTGGTACCAGTAGACCGGGAGATTGATCACCTGGGCATGACCCTGCTCATCCACGTCTTGCTCAAGCCCGTGAACATCGGGGTTGAGATTGTCTACCTCGACCGAAGTGAAGGAACGCAAGTGAACAGTCATATCATACAGGCTGAAGATGCAAATGGTGTACCGACAAATCCAGGAGGGCCAATGATACATCTGCTCTATCGACCAAGCCATTATGATATCCTTTACAAAGATTCTCAGCCTCAAGCTTTAACTGAGGCCTTGCGGAATACCGACATGCAAGTCAACCGAGTAGTGGTGGGTTTTAGTCACCACCACATTGCCCAAAGCACCCCCATGGCTAGCTTATCCAGTTACAATGACATGGAAGTTCTTTTCAATATTCCTGGTTTCGGCATGCCGCCTACTCATGGATTTGCATTGCAATATCAGCCTCCAATTGAGCAGAACTATACTCCCTCCTCAATCTCTTCGATACCATCCATCGCACCTTGTGATTCATCAGCTACGACACCCTCAACTACGACTTTACAGCCATGTTTTCCGCAATCACAGCCGTCGCCCATTTCAAAGTTGACACCACCTGCACCCCCACCCGTGATGAACCCCCCTTCTCATACAAATTTCTCACTGACCGCCGTCCCGAATGTCCACTCGCATCAACCCTTACCACACCGTCCAACGTTAACGACAGCCCATACCTTCCCTCCTCCAGAAATACCTCCATCGACATCTGCGGGTAGTTCATTCCGACCCAGTAGGTACGAACTTGAGGCCGACTGGGCACATGAAGGACCAGTACAATTCTTGACTTCCACCTTTAAAAACAGCCACTACAATACGGCACATTATAACAATCCAAATTTCCAGCCGGAGGAATGGGCCCCGGAATCCGATGAGCAACCACCCACGAGGAAGCGACCAAGTTGATGAATCTTGTTGATTTTATTGCACTACAAGATCCACTGGAAACGAAGAAAGTTGAAGTATTCCTAATAAAGTCGTAATGCCATTGCCACCCATACCCATTCGCGTTTCCACTCCCGTCCCAAATTTCCAATATTAGGGGCTCTATTACGAATTACTTTCAACTTTCTTCGTTTTATCAGCGAGCGAGCGAAATTTGTTGTTGTGATTGGAATTGGGAATGGTTGGGGATGGAATGGAATGGGATACATGATCAATATTCTCTTTTTTTCTTCTTATTATTTACTATGTGTAAGGGAAATGAATGTATGAGAGAAAGCAAGCAAAGAAAGCAAAGAAATTCTCCATTATGCAGACAGGCTTTTTTAATTCTTAATCTAATTGATGTCTTTATATATACATATATATATCCCTTTGTTGTATCGATAAGCTTCTAATAATAAGGCGTTGTTTTTTTTTGGAAAATCATTGCTTTTAATGGGGAAATCGTAAATTTTTAGGATCTAAACGCATGCGCTATGAGGGTATATAGTAAAGATTGAGGTTGAGGTTGGTTCTTACCTACCTAGGGTGGGGGAGTAGGGGTTGGGGAATCTAAATTTAGGGTAAATTAAATCTAATTAAAAAAAAAAACCCTAAATTAGCCTAAATAAAGAATTTTAGGTATCTAAATTTAGATCTTGGCATATAAATATCAGGGTTTTAAGAGAGATTACCTAGGTAGTAGGGCAAAAGACAGAGCAATAGTAGGCTAATTTTACTACCAAGACTGTAGAAAAGTGGTAACATTTTTAGAGTAGGTACTTTATAGAGTAATAGTTATACTTCTAGAGTACCTACTTTTACGCGGGTCGCTTATACCTACATCCTATATCTTCTTATTTAAAACTGTCCCTAAACATCTATATTATAGGTCGTTTGAGGTATTTATTATAGGAGCGTGTAGAATTAGTAGGTAGTGTAGGTAGTATAGTAGAATTAAGGTTCATAATAGTAGGCGCTACTCGTAGGAATTTAGTTTACGCCCCCATCGGAGCTAGGGGTTTTCCAGCTCGGCTCCGAAGGTCATGTGACGTAGGTAATTTAGGTTGAATTAAAATTTGTCTAATCGCCTCATTTACTAATTATTTCTAATTTAATTTATCTAAATTAGGTCTCAATGCCTAACCCTATAGGGGAGTGGGGAGTAGTCTTTTTTCTATGTGCTATTGTGGGTAATTAGTACTCTAGGTAGATTTATATTTGTCGGTTTTTGGTTGGATTGATTGAATGAGAGGACCTGGGTGGGATACCTCTAGGTACCTAGGTTGTTTAAAGGGGTTCCTAGATATAGGTAGATTGTTCCGTAGGTATTTTGTGGTTTTAGTTGGAGTTGGTGTAGGGAGAGAGATCTCTTTTACTTAATATCAGACCTAGGCACGATACAAGACACGTTGACATAAATTCGTTCCTTTTTATGTAATTTCAGAGCGAACAGTGTCACGTAAGCGCTATTAAGCATATAGATATTTTTGTACTAGGGAACATATTAGTATAAACGTATACTCGACCCGCCTATAGTAGTACTAAAAACGTATAAAATCGAGACGTTTTAGAATAGAGCCTTAGGATATTGTTTAAATACATAGGTAATTAAGCCTTCTCGTCGTTTCTAGCTTACTGCCAGCCTGGCTGTGTAGCTGTATAGCTATGTGAGTGGCTGGCTCTCAAGCTAGCAGTCTCGCTGTTTAGCTGGCTGGCTGACTGACTGACTGTATAGCTGGGTGGCTGTCTCGCTGTTGGCTGGCTGTCTCGCTGTTGGCTGACTGGCTGGCTGGCTGGCTGACTAACTGTATAGCTGTCTGGCTGGCTTTTACTCGAGTATAGCCAAATTAAGAATTCTGCCAGTTCCTGACATCGCCGCCATTCAGGTTGACCACTCAGAGACGTCCCGTGGTCAACCTACATAATCTATTTATAGTCGCCATTCTTACCCTATCAAGTAGTTAACGCATACGTGACCCACGTCGCTCACTCGCTAAAGCTCGTTCGCTCGAGTGGGTCACGTTCGCTCTGATTATACCATGTATATTGATATAGGTAGTCAACCAACAATAGTTATACTTTAAACTTTTGATACCACCTAATTTTACTACCGTACCTGTTTAGTTCTCTAGAGTCTCGTATCGGATTAAGAAATACCGGCGATATATCGCGATATATATCGTATCGGCGCCTAGGTCTACTCGTAGGTACATTTTGAAGCCCGAAGATATTGAAAACCCATTTTTTTAAGAATCGCGTAATCTTAGAGATTAGGGGATAGATAGATTGGTATATTAATAAATATAGGATGATCTATCTACTTTGTTAAGTAAAGGTTAGGAAAATCCCGTTATTGTTATTATCTTTTATTTACTTTATTATTTACTTACTTACTTACTAAAAACTATATTACGATCGCTTTAAGTTTAAGCTTAAAAATAACTTCTTTATTTCTTACTATAGTTCTCTACTTTTATGAAAGTCTATATCGGGATTCGTCGAGCCTAGGTAAAATTGAAACATATATATATATATACAAACGAGGAGATAAACGAAAGCCATTTCCAACTTCCAAGTTTTATCGATTTTAGATTTTCACTTTCTATCAATCTATCAATCTATCAATCTATCAATCAATCAATCAATCAATCAATCAATCAATCAATCAATCAATCCATCTAACTTATAAACAGAATCACATAATCCCCATTCAAAACACAACATAGAACAATATCACACGTAATACACCAACTAAGATTTATAAGAGAGAGAGAGAGGGTCCTTACATTATCATCTAACCATTTTTTATCAAGGAGTTTAATAGTAGGTAACGGAAGTTCCGTTGTATTCTGTTTATCTGTAGATAGATAGGTAGATAGGTAGATAGGTAGATAGTATTTTAATACTATTATAGGATAGGATGGATGGATGGAGTATAAGTACCTAGGTAGGCCTTTATAAATTGTCTACCTATACCTATATACTATCTACCTATACCTACCTATCCTCGATTCTCACTCCCTCCCCAATTCCGTAACTCCCTAAATTCTTTTTCATTTATTTAAAATAGAAATAGATTTATACATACCATCCATCCCTCCCCCCATCCCATCCCTCCTTCCCTCCTTCCCTCCTTCCATCCGTCCCATCCATCCCTCTATCATTCCCCAAGATTCAGATTCAAGATTCGGATTCAGTAAGATACTATATACCACGATAACGACTATCCCCGAATCCCATATATTCACTTATCAGATCAATAACTTATCAGTTAAGTATTAAGATACTCATAGAAAGAGCATAGAGATCAAGGAATGCGTTTGTGATCTTACTCCGTGATGTGTTGTTCATTTATTTATTTATTTATCTATCTATCTGTTAGTTGATTTTCATATACCAACCTACTAATTCAATACGAAAATATACACACACACACACACCAAGCCACCCACCCTTTCTCTCTCATATCTCTCTCATATCCCAACTCAACATATATCTCCCGTCTCATACTCTTAGGTTAGTCCTCTTCAACACCCCATCTATTCTGCCCAATGAGAAACCTGATCAAATCACTTACTTGATTCAGTGTGAATCCTGACCAGAAACACAAAAGCACATCACATCACATTAAACGCACCAAAAACGAAAACAGAAAGGAGTAATCTAATACAATGATATTTATCACGTTCCATCCCCAAATATTATATACGCTCCACATAAGTCAGTCAGTCAGCCTCCCCAGAAGGCGCAACTAACTGCAATCATCTCATTTTCATCTCATACTTATCGTCCTATCTTGAGTCTCCCTGTCTAATCCATGTCCCACCCCCAAAGTTCATTCACCCCCAAAGTTCATTCATTCCATCTACAAATTCACACGAAAAGAAGAAAAGAATATGGGACATACGCCATACGAATATCCCCCGCCCAACCCATGTGCCAAGGCAATGCACAAAAGCAAAATAAGAAGAAAAAAGCCTCATGAAATGTACAAGAACAACTCCCCAAATGTTGCAAAAAATCCATCTGTCTAGAAAGAAGCAATAGCAATGGCAATGGCTTGGCTATCAGAATGCGAGATGGAGATGCTGACTTCTCTGACACCGGCCTTCTTAGCAACTGCGGCGGCATCACCGTGAAGCTGATAATATTATTAGCACATATGTTTGTCAGTTACGGATGGAGGAACTTACAACGACGATTGGTGCACCCTTGTCGTTATTGGTGATTTCGATTTCCTTCAATGGAGCTCCAGCACCTTTGCTGGATACACCAAGCGACTTGAATACAGCCTCCTTAGCACTCCATTTTCCAGCAAACGAGGCTTGTGGAGATGGTGCGTTGAGACAGTATGCCTGCTCCTTGTCGGTAAAGTTTCGTTGAATAAAGGTATCGTTCTCAATGTTGATTGCGGAAATATCCTCTACATCAACACCGACCTTGGTGTTTGCTGTTGCCGCACCTTTGGCCAATGACTCGACCATCTGTCTGGTGCTTGCGGAATTGGACTTGTTTGGGATGTTTTTGGCGAAGTTTGGAGCATATGTAAGAGCGGAAGTCTTCTTGTCGACAGATACACGAGCATCCGGGTTCAAGAATACCTCACCTTGTTGAGCGTCAGTGTATGGTGACTCGTTCTTAGCAACGAACAAGGTGTTGGTGATCAATCCATTGTGGAAATATCTGTATGCTCGCTTCTGTCTTGCCTCAACCTTGGCAGAGTATGCTTCATAAGTGGCTTCGTCGAGCGTAGCGAACAAGTACTTGGGGTGGATACCGATTGCTTGAGCACCCTTTTGACCGAAACCGAAGGAGGTGACGGAGAAAGCCTTGATACCATCGGTCTGGATACTCTTGCTTGGGTACACAATGTAATCAAACTGCTCCATGACTTGATCGACATTGTCGGCGTTTCGGTTACCTGGAACTAAACCACTGTTCAATACCTGCAAACACCCGTTCATCATCCAGGCACCGGCGGCACCCTTTGGATGACCCGTCAAGTACTTTTGGAAGATACCCATAACTGCGTTACCCTTCTTTCGGCCGAGGTGCTTCATCTGTTGGCAAATAACCGATGACTCGTTCTTGTCGTTTGCTACTGTGGAAGTACCGTGGAAAGATGCGACATCAAGGTCGTCAATCGTAAGACCCCAAGTTGCGAGAGCACCACGTAGAGGAGCGATTGAAGGATCTTGCTTCCAGAAGGAGTTTCCAAGACTGTTGAGAACCTCACGCTCTTGACGGGCTGCCTCGCGTTCAATGTGACTTGCACGCTCTTGAGCATACTCGGTCTCATTGAACTCACCACCCTGTGCCTTCATAGCTGCAACCTCTTCGTGAAGGAATTCAAGCTCTGACTCTTGCCATTGCTTGATGTTCTTCTTTCGGTGCTCGATTTGTCTTCGGCGGTATTTAATGTCGAGGAGAGGCGATGGGAATTTGCCAGGGTTTTCACGGGCGGTCGTAAGAACACCTTGTCCAGGTGCTGGTACAGATCGTCCAATCTTGTCGGTAGCAGTGGTAGTCAAACCAAGGATACCGTAAATTGGAACACCCATATCAAGGGCAAGTCTGGCAGTCATGATAACTTGGATACCACAACCTTGCGATTCCATGAAACCATTTCTGGTGGTAGTGGTAGGTCTTGACATCTCTTTTGGTGTACGTCCGTGAGCGAACTCATCCACAGCGTTGCTTGTTGCCTTCATGTTGGCAAATTCGTAGGAACCTTCCTCTTGGAAGTCATCAAATCCACCAACGAAGCAGACGCGTGCCTTGCCCTCCAAGATGGTCTCGTAACCAATATCAACGGATTCAACAGATGTTGCACAAGCACCGACTGGAGTCTTGATAGGACCGGTAGATGAGATGAGTAACATGTTGACCCAAGCACTCATGGTGTTGATGAAAGACTCTTGGAGAATATCCTTCTGAAGAGGCTTATCGAGGTAACGGTCCTTGTACATGCCTCGGAGAGCAGTTGTTCCACCAATACCGGAACCAATACAGTTACCGACTTCGGAAATGTGAACATACTTGTAGAATTCATAAGGATCAGTGATACCAGATGCCAATAGTGATTCGACTGTGCAGACAAGTACGAACAAGGTAACGGGATCGACTTGGGAGATGATGTCGTCTGGAATACCATATTTCTTGGCGTCCCAGCCAGTTGGAATCTGACCAGCGACAAGACGATCGAACTTCAAGGCCTTGGGGATGAGAAGGGTGGCACCCTTCTTCATGCGGACGACGTACTCGCCAGAGTCAGGGATTTCGAAAATCTCTGCCTTATCACCATGCTCACGTCGGAACTCTTCGGCAGTCTCCTTGGAAGTCTCAAATGGCTCAAGATCTTCCTCAATGACCACCTCTTGAAGAAGTTGCTTCTTGTTAGGATCGTATCCCTTGAACAGTTCAGGCTCGATAAGACGGATACCAGAGTGAGCGAGGATGTGCTTCTCGTATTTGCTCTTGATATCTTTGTCATCGACTGGATCTCCCGATTTAGCGTCAACCCAACCGGCATATTGCTTGCCCTTAATTGGACCGTTGTGGTTCTTGATCAGACCCATAATCCAGGCCATCTCAACACATCCCTCAAGGGAGAATTGGCCATAGGCTTCCATCTCCCATCGAGTGCGAGAGTTACCCCATGGTCCTACCTCTGCGAAACCGGTGACAACAACAACCTTCTCAAGATCAACCATACCCTTGAGGTTCTCGTTGAGTGGCTCGATTTCTTTCTTCCAGCTTGGAAGAGTAGGGAAATCAAACTTGATGTTTGCACGAGGCTCAATAGTAACCTTCTTGTACAAAGCCTCGCTATCCTCACCATTGACAATTTTGTTCTCAATAGCTGTTTCCTTGGTGACAGCTTGACGAACCTCGCTGGTCTCCATGATGTCTTTTCGCAACTTGGTCATCAGGTTCTTGAGATCTGGGATGAATTGCAAACCACCGTTAAGGTCAGCGAATACAGGCTCTCCTTGGCAAAGATCAACAATGGTTGGCGACATAAGACCAAGCAAGTTGAAGGCCATTTCTTGCTGAGAGAAAGTACGAACACCATATGCCTCGACACCCTCAGCAACAATGTTGTTACCAGACATAAGACCCGTACCACGAGTCCAACCAATGACAGCACCGCAAATAGTGAGGAAGTTACCCCAGTTCTCAGAGTGCCATCTGTTGAAGAGAGTTTCCAAAGCCAGCTTAGACTCGGAGTAGAGACCATCGTTACCAAAGGTACCGTGGTTGGGTGACAATGGCAAGACAACTTGGGCAGGTCGGGTTTCAAATCCACGCTCAGCCTTCTGAGTCTTGACACATCCGAGAAGACGGAGAAGGTTAGTCAACATGATACGATGAGCAAGCTCGGATTTTGAGTCGATGCTATCAATTTCGCGACCATTTTCAGGGATAGCTGCGAAAGGAATGATGAAGTCCAAATCCCAGCCGAGGCCTTTCTTGGTGTCGTAGATGTACTCAACCAAAGCCTCGACATCCTGCTTGCTTCCTTGGTTGAATGGGACAACAATAAGCTGGGAGCCACGAGAACCATAGCGAGCATACATGGATTGGTAGTACTCAGTAACTTCTCTTGAGAATCGGCTGGTGGTAACAACCACCTTGGCACCACCGCTGATCAGGCCCTGCAGAACATCGGCACCAATGGAGCCTGCTCCGGCACCAGTCATGAGTGCATTCTTGCCCTGGAAAGTGACACCAGATTTGGCTGCTTGTTCTAGACCATCAAGATACATGCCGGTAAGCTTCTTGCTATATTCCCATCCGTGCTCATCCTTTCTCTTTAAATGAAGGAAAGGAATGGTCTCGACCTTGCCAGTCTTGCCAGGAACGGTGGTTCGTGGAGATTTCTTGGCGCCATTGACCTTCCCATTTGCATGCTCTTTGGGAATGATTTGACCCTCGCTCATGGCCAAAGATCGAATAACATCGCCATAGAGGGACTTGATCTGCAATTGAGAGGATTTAGAAAGTTTGTGTTGTTGCTTGATGAGCTTGTAAATGCGGCCAAGATCACTTTGAACTTTGGTGCGGTTACCATACTCGGAAATCTTTCCTCCTTCAGCCATCTCCCGAACATAATGCTCGAGCTTTCGAACGCTCGTGCGGGGAACCTCTGCATATTCGAGATTTCCACGAGCATCGATCGTAGTGTGGGGAGCAGTTGGGATTGCGACATCCTTGTAGACAGGGGAGGCATTCAAGGTGTCTTTGCAATTGTCAATGAGTTGTTGACCGAGCTCCTTGGCGAGCTTGTAAGTTTCGCCGCGCTCCGTAGGGCAGTTATCGATATGGTATTGCATAAAATCCACCAAAGTAGGATTTGATCGATTCATAATGCGAATGCATTGACTGACGATTTCACGATCAACAGCTTGGAGGCGTCCGAAAATGATGTCGTAAAACATGGTGAGCGCATCCTGACGAGCCCAGTTCCAAGAAGAATCGTACACTCGCGCCTTGAGTTGACTGAAAACTGGTTCAATTCCTGCGGCATAGAATTCTCCATGTTCAACATTCCACAAATCCAATTGCGACTGAAGAGCTTGCGAAGATTGCTGAGAGCCAATGAAGGCCTTCTCCCCAGCCCGGAGATCCATCTTCAGATATCTCGCGAACAACTCAAGCTGTTGCTTGAAGAGAGCCCGCTGATCCTTGGTCAGTGCATCGAGCGCAGCAGGATCCATCATCATTCCACCACCGGGAGCGCCAGGATCACCGCCAGCAGCGGGCGTTGACAAGCTGATTCCAGCATTGGTTGCGTATTTTTGGGAGACTTCATCAAGGAAAGCCTTCGCATCGTTTTCGGCACCCAGACGAGCTGGTGGCTCCATGGTGAGCGCCAGGAGCAAGACACCATCTTGTCGTCCACTGGCCAGACCCCATCTCGTTTCCAAGTATTTGCGAGCTGCTGTAATGTTGAAACCACCAGGCATCTTGGAAGAGATCAATCGGGCGACTAATGAAGAGGATTGCTTTCCAAGCTGACCATTGAAGGTTGCTTGCATGGCAGCTCCTAACTCATCGAGAGGAGTATCTTCTGGCTTTTCTGGTGTGGATCCGAATTCCTTACCTAAATCTCCAAGAATTTCGTTTTGAAGTGTTGATTTACCTATGCAGAAAATCAGTTAGTATGTGGGTAGTTTTTGGAAGTGAATTGAGGTTTCTACTTACCACCAACGAGGTCTTTAATGGCTTTGCTAAGAGGAATCTCCAAAAGAGGTTTCTTTAACTTCTGTGCAATCAAGACACGCACAATATCAATTGCTCCCACTGGGGCATCTGGAACTTGTGCAGCTGGACCAGCGCTGGGTGCTGGGGCAGAAAACGCAACTGGGGCCGAAGCTGGCGAAGATGAAGATGTAGCAGCGCTGGGGGTCGCAGCTGGTGCAGGCTCATCCTCAACTGGGTCAACGTCGTAGTAGATCTCCTTGGCATCCTTGTTGTAGCAGAGAATTTGTCGCTGAACTGATTTGGCTGCATCATAGGCTTCGTATTTGGATGCCAGCGTTCGCTTTGCCATCACACCAAGGGTATCTGCTGGACCGATTTCCACGATTCTCTCAGTTGTCTTTTCCGCCAAAATGACATCTTGTGTTTCAATCCATCGCACAGGCGAGGCAAACTGGTATGCTAGAAGCTCAACGAGCAGTGTGTGGGCGAGCTCTTGCTCAATTTCGGGACGCATGATGGGTATAGTTTTACGTCCGAAGACGACTCGAAATTATTTGGTGGGGGTATAAAGGATTGCGAGTGGAGGAGAGAATTTGTATTGTGTGAGGAGGAGCGTGATCGTAACTGGCGTTGTAGAGTCCAGGTACTTTTCTAGAAGTCTTGCGCAAGGGAGGAAGGCGCTGTCGGGAGAGAATGAATGGCAGAATCCAACAAGTCAATTGTGTTGGAGGGGAGAGAGTGGAGGGTGGGTGAAGATGATTTTGGAGAGTCGGACAAGAAAAGTCGGACTGGCAGACGCAGACTCAATGTATGTAATAGGCGGGGAGGAGCAGTGTGAGGGTGGACTGGTTCTTGCCTTAACTTTTGTTAAGCTACTCTGTCCAAGTGTGTACATTAATTTGGAGGTGGTTGAGGGTCCTCACCCCAACAATTGGATCTAGTGCAGTTTTGGTGGGTCCCACCTGCCTCCTACAGGCTGCTTGGCATCTGATGGCTGCAGCTCTGCCGACGGGACTTGCAGGGTGTCCAAGCCCAAGCCCAAACCCAAGGACCAAGGGCTGCCATCGTTCTCCAGGTTGAGGTACCCTACAGTATTCAAAGTCTGATGGGGATGGGGATAGGGATGGGGAATCTAGAGACAGTTCACATCATGCCACGAAGAACATTCCAACTCATACACTTCAAAAGAAAGCATTTCCGCTGTTTGGAATTCTGGAAAGCTACTGACCAGCCCGACACCCATTGGCGATATCTTTTTTTGGTTCTCTTGTTTTGATGACAGCCGATCATCCCGCTCCCCCCACCATCCCATCCCTCTCATCCCTCCCTTCGCTACGCACGTTGAAGCCTCAAGCGGCACCAGAACCCCTTTTTTTTTTCTCGTTCCCCCGGTTTGGGCTCAGTGGGCTTCTTGGTTGGTTCCACGGCCCCTAGAAGAATATCCGATGTCATGATTTTTGGTAGCCTTCCCATCTCACTAAACACTATCTACATTCCAGCGTCAATACCATCATACAATTTTGCGCCATCGTCAGATAATAAGAATCATTACATATTTGGGGAGATTCGCTTATTTTGTACCAATTTAATGACAACTCAAGGAAGTCATGCGGGTTGATGGATCTGATGCGTTGTTCAGTAGGAGAATAAATGACTGCTTCTGCGACAGTTTAGCTTCTAATCATGAACAACCCGCCCACCACCATTCTGTAATTATAAATGGCGTGAGCAACGCAGCCAACATTCATGAGAGAGTTTTCAACATGTCTCGCTCAAGATCCCGTCTTACCTTCCCGCCTTTTCACAATCCTGATGAAGTGAGGGGTACGGGTCCTGAAATCCAATTCCCATCCGTTCACCGCGATAACGAGGAACTCATTTAGTTGCCCCTCCACCACCACGTTTGCTGCAAGCCTGCAAGGCTCTGGCGTAGGCTCCGGCGCGCCCTGGCCTGCATTAGCCGTAGCCTTATCAACCACCGCGAAAAAAAAGGCGTTGGCGAAAGGTTGATCTTGAACAACTAGGCAATTAAATCATCTAGTGCACGAAGATTTTAAGTTAAAACAAAATCATAACGCAATAGAATGCATTTTGTAGATCATTTTTTAGTACCAAACCTCACAGGGAAAAGGAGTGGACGGAGTTTCTTTCACCATCAGCATCTACCAGCATCTACTCACCCACTAGTGCCGCTTTTCGGATCTGCGAGGGGTGGACTTGGTGTATGGCAGGGGTGAAGGGTCGACGTAGGGACTGTTGAGTGTCTAGCGATGAACGTTGAGGAGCTTTGAAATAATTCCCAAGCCACTGGCTCTTGCCTCTTCTATTGCCATCAAATATCCCAATTCCAATTGACTTCACACTTCTTTTGACCTCCTCATACACTTCTCCCCTCCTTCCATCATCCCACAAATTACTGCTCTCCCAATACCTGTTTTCTAATACAAAATCCTCTTTCGTCGCTCCCTCCCACCATTACGATTACCGATTACAGGCTTTGATTACGCAGGGGAATAATTGGCTGCAACTGTAACAACCAACTCGCGCGGAAAACTCCTGCTCTTCATTGAGATTCTGGAGCTTTGAGGGTCAGTACAAATCCCTTCTTTTCTACTTTGTTCCCAAATGTTTGCGTTTGGTTTTCTAACGTGACCGACCGTTAATAGATACTTCTGTACAGAATAGAACTCAAAGTACCCTTCCCGATCATGTACGGAACTGGAACCGGCCCACAGACGGGCGTCTCAACACCACGATCCTCAGCATCATTACGACCTCTCGTGCTCAGTCATGGATCTCTTGAGCACTCTTTCTTGATACCCACCAACCTTCACTTCCATGGCGCCCAAATTAAAGACCGCTTCCTTTCCTCTCTCCCACCTGCCACAGATGAGCTGGCCCAAGACGACGAACCTTCATCCGTACCTGAATTAGTTGCAAGATATCTTGGATTCGTGGCACAAGATGTAGAAGAGGGAGAAGATGACGCTCAAGGCACATACGCAGAAGTTCTACGACTGGTTCTGAACGAGTTTGAGCGCGCATTTTTACATGGAAACGAGGTCCACTGCGTGGCTGCCGCTCTGCCTGGTATCACGGCGAAGAAACTCCAAGTTGTCCAAAGTTATTATGCTGCCCGTGCTGCAATTGGACGAGCAATCAAGCCTCATGAGTCTGCACTGTTCAGAGCAGCTAACGATGAGGAGGCCAAAGTGTTCACCGTTTACGGTGGGCAAGGAAACATTGAGGAGTACTTTGACGAGCTCCGAGAGCTATATGTCACATACCCCTCTTTTGTTGAAGATTTGATTGTCGCGGCTGCCGAACTATTACAGAATCTGTCAAGAGACCCAAGAGCGGAAAAGCTCTACCCCAAGGGCTTAGATATTATGGCATGGCTGCACGATCCAGAAGCCACCCCAAATGTCGATTATATGGTTTCTGCACCAGTCAGTTTCCCATTGATTGGTCTGGTACAGCTCGCACACTACACCGTTACCTGTAAGGTACTCGGTCTTACACCAGGCGAGTTCAGAGACCGTACCAGCGGAACTACTGGTCACTCCCAAGGTGTTGTTTTGGCTGCAGCAACTTCCGCAGCCGATTCGTGGGATTCCTTTGATGAGATTGCGATTTCGTCCCTCACAATTTTGTTCTGGATCGGATCAAGATCTCAGCAAACCTACCCAACCACATCTCTGGCACCATCAGTTTTGCAAGATTCAGTTGATCATGGAGAGGGCGCACCAACACCTATGCTGAGCATTCGGGATTTGTCTCGCGCCCAAGTCCAGGAGCACATTGATGCCACAAATCAGTATCTGCCCGAGGATCGTCACATTTCCATTTCCTTGGTTAACAGCGCTCGTAATATGGTTGTAACTGGTCCCCCAATTTCTCTGTATGGTCTCAATCTTCAGTTGCGAAAAGTCAAAGCTCCAACAGGTCTTGACCAAACCCGAATTCCTTTCACCGACAGAAAAGTCCGATTCGTCAACCGCTTTTTGCCAATTACCTCCCCTTTCCACAGCAAGTATCTTGCGAACGCTACCAAGCATTTGGCTGAGGATCTCAAGAACATCAACATTGACAGCAAATCTCTGGGCATTCCTGTCTATGACACCAACAACGGATCAGATTTGCGAGAGGTCAAGGGAAACATTGTTCCTACACTCGTGCGATTAATCACCCATGATCCCGTAAACTGGGAGAAAGCAACCGTCTTCCCCAAGGCCACTCATGTGATTGATTTTGGCCCCGGTGGCATCTCTGGTCTTGGTGTTTTGACCAGCCGCAACAAGGACGGTACTGGTGTGCGTGTCATCTTGGCTGGTGCGATTGATGGCACCGTTCCAGAAGTCGGCTATAAATCTGAACTTTTCGACCGTGACGAAGAGCATGCCGTCAAGTATGCCGTTGATTGGGTAAAGGAGCATGGCCCACGTCTCATCAAGACCTCCGCTGGTCAGACCTATGTCGACACCAAGATGAGTCGAATGCTTGGTGTTCCACCGGTTATGGTTGCGGGTATGACCCCTTGTACAGTTCCTTGGGATTTTGTTGCCGCTACCATGAATGCTGGTTACCAGGTTGAATTGGCTGGTGGTGGATACTACAATGCCAAGACAATGACAGAGGCACTGAGAAAGATTGAGGACGCCATTCCAGCTGGACGTGGTATCACAGTTAACTTGATCTACGTCAACCCACGTGCTATGCAATGGCAGATCCCTCTTCTTGGCCAGCTTCGTTCGGAGGGTGTTCCAATTGAGGGTTTGACTATTGGAGCCGGTGTTCCTTCGATCGAGGTTGCCCAAGAGTATATCGAGACCTTGGGATTGAAGCACATTGCTTTCAAGCCAGGATCCGGAGAGGCCATCCAAGCTGTTATCAACATCGCGAAGGCTAACCCAACATTCCCAGTCATGCTCCAATGGACTGGAGGCCGTGGTGGTGGACATCACTCATTTGAAGATTTCCATCAACCCATCCTTCAAATGTACGGCCGTATCAGAAGAAGCGAGAACATCATTCTTGTTGCTGGTAGTGGTTTCGGTGGTGCTGATGATACGTACCCATACCTTACTGGAGAATGGTCTGCCAAGTATGGTTACCCACCCATGCCATTCGACGGCTGTCTCTTTGGTAGTCGTGTTATGACCGCAAAGGAAGCCCATACCAGCAAGAACGCCAAAAAGGCGATCACCGAGGCAGAAGGTCTGGATGACGGTGACTGGGAGAAGACCTACAAGGGCCCGGCAGGTGGTGTCATCACCGTCCGATCCGAGATGGGAGAACCAATCCACAAACTTGCAACTCGTGGTGTCAAATTCTGGGCTGAGATGGATGCCAAGATCTTCAGTTTGCCAAAGGAAAAGCGTGTTGCTGAATTGAAGAAGAACCGTGACTACATCATCAAGAAGCTCAACGATGACTTCCAAAAGGTTTGGTTCGGACGCAACATGGAGGGAGAGACTGTTGACCTCGAGGATATGACTTATGGCGAGGTCGTTCGCCGTATGGTAGACTTGATGTACGTGAAGCACGAGTCTCGATGGATCGATCAATCATATGAGAAACTTACTGGTGATTTCATTCGCCGTGTTGAGGAGCGTTTCACCACCGACAAGGGCAAGCCATCGCTGCTACAAAGCTACTCCGAGCTTGATAATCCATTCCCAACCGTCAAGAGAATCTTGGCTGCCTACCCAGCCGCCGACAGCCAGCTTATCAATGCTCAAGATGTTCAACATTTCCTTCTTCTTTGCCAACGCCGTGGGCAGAAGCCTACCACTTTCGTTCCTGCTTTGGATGAGAACTTTGAATTCTTTTTCAAGAAGGATTCTCTTTGGCAGTCCGAGGATCTTGAGGCTGTCATTGGTCAGGATGTCGGACGTACTTGTATCTTGCAGGGACCTATGGCTGTGAAGTACTCCAAGACTGTCGACGAGCCAATCAAAGACATCCTTGATGGTGTCCACAATGCTCACATCAAGGGTCTCACCAAGGATATCTACGGTGGCAAGGAAGCAGATATCCCAGTCGTTGAATACTTTGGTGGAAAGCTTATTGAGACGGAAGACGAAGTTGACATTGAAGGCCTCACGATCAACGCAGAGGCCAACAAGACAACTTTGCGCATCGCTACAGGCGGCAATGTTCCTTTGCCACCTTTAGATGTTTGGTTTTCTCTACTTGCTGGCCACAAGCGATCTTGGCGTTATGCTCTTTTCTCCTCGGAGGTTTTCGTTCAGGGGCAGAAGTTCCAGACAAATCCTATGAAGCGAATCTTTGCTCCCGTTCGAGGTCTTTTTATTGAAATCCTCAACCCCAACGATCCTACTAAGACGGTCATTACTGTCAAGGAGCAGCCAAGACCAAATCAATATGTTGAAGTTATCAATGTCAAATTGACTGGCAAAAACGAAATCTTGGTCAATATGATCAAGGAGACCACTGCCGTCGGAAAACCAGTTGCACTGCCCCTTGCATTCACTTACCACCCAGAGGCTGGTTATGCACCAATTCGCGAGGTAATGGAGAGCCGTAATGATCGCATCAAGGAATTCTACTGGCGTGCATGGTTCGGAGATGAAAAGCTGGACCTCGATGCTTCCGTTACTGGCAAATTTAATGGTGGCAAGGCTACTATTACCAGTGAGGCCATCAACGACTTTGTTCACGCAGTTGGTAATACTGGTGAGGCATTTGTTGACCGCCCAGGAAAGGAAGTCCTCGCACCAATGGACTTTGCTATCGTTGTTGGTTGGAAGGCCATTACAAAGCCAATCTTCCCAAGAACCATTGACGGTGACCTTCTCAAGCTTGTCCATCTGTCCAATGGTTTCCGCATGCTTCCGGGTGCCGACCCATTGAAGAAGGGAGACGAAGTTGAGACCACTGCTCAGATCAATGCCGTTGTTAACCAAGAATCTGGAAAGATGGTTGAGGTTTGTGGTACCATTACCCGTCAAGGAAAGGCTGTGATGGAAGTCACATCCCAATTCTTGTACCGAGGTGCATACACTGATTTCCAAAACACATTCCAACGCAAGAACGAGACACCAATGCAGATCCATCTTGAAACAAGCAAAGACGTCGCTGTCTTGAGATCAAAGGAGTGGTTCAACCTTGACGAGCCTGACCAAGAACTGCTTGGCCAGACTCTTACTTTCCGTCTCCAAAGTTTGGTTCGATTCAAGAACAAGACCGTGTTCAGCAGCGTTGAGACTCGAGGTCAAGTTCTCCTAGAACTTCCAACCAAGGAGATTATCCAGGTTGCAACAGTTGAATACGAGGCTGGTGTGTCCCATGGTAACCCTGTAATCGATTACCTTGAGAGACACGGTTCCTCCATCGAGCAACCAATCAACTTTGAGAACCCAATTCCTCTCAATGGCAAGACCGCGCTCCTTTTGAAGGCACCTTCTTCCAACGAGCCTTATGCCAAGGTCTCTGGGGATTACAACCCAATCCACGTGTCGCGAGTTTTCGCCGGTTATGCCAACCTTCCAGGTACCATTACCCATGGCATGTACTCCAGTGCAGCTGTCCGAAGTCTCGTCGAGACTTGGGCTGCTGAGAACAATGTTGGCCGTGTTCGAAGTTTCCACGCATCCCTAACTGGTATGGTTCTACCAAATGACGACATTGAGGTCAAGTTACAACATGTCGGTATGGTTGCTGGTCGCAAGATCATCAAGGTTGAGGCTATCAACAAGGAGACCGAGGATAAGGTCTTGCTTGGTGAGGCAGAGGTTGAACAGCCTGTATCTGCATATGTCTTTACTGGTCAAGGTTCTCAAGAACAAGGAATGGGTATGGAGCTCTACGCAAGCAGTCCCGTCGCTAAGGAAGTTTGGGACCGTGCTGACAAACACTTCATGGATAACTATGGTAAGTCTTCATCGTCCTATACTCTATTATCATGACTAACTTTGATTAGGCTTCGCTATCACCAATATTGTCAAGAACAACCCCAAGGAGCTTACAATTCACTTTGGTGGTGCTCGTGGTAAGGCCATTCGTCAAAACTACATGGCTATGACTTTCGAAACTGTTGGTACCGATGGATCCACCAAATCCGAAAAGATCTTCAAAGAAATTGATGAGCACACTACCTCATACACTTACCGATCGCCCACTGGTCTTCTCTCTGCCACTCAGTTCACCCAGCCTGCTTTGACCCTTATGGAAAAAGCAAGTTTCGAGGATATGCGATCCAAAGGACTTGTTCAACGTGACAGCAGTTTTGCTGGTCACTCGCTTGGAGAATACTCAGCTCTTGCTGCACTGGCTGATGTCATGCCTATCGAGAGTTTGGTTTCGGTCGTCTTCTATCGAGGTCTTACCATGCAAGTCGCTGTCGAACGTGATGCGTCTGGACGATCCAACTACTCCATGTGCGCGGTCAACCCAAGCAGAATTTCCAAGACCTTCAACGAAGAAGCTCTTCAGTATGTTGTCACCAACATCTCTGAGGTCACCGGCTGGCTTTTGGAGATTGTCAACTACAACATTGCCAACATGCAATACGTCTGTGCTGGTGACCTCCGTGCGCTTGACACTCTTACCGGTGTCACCAATTACCTCAAGGCTCAAAAGATTGATATTCAACAGTTGATGGCCACCCTCTCCATTGAGGATGTCAAGGAACACTTGACCGAGATCATTCGAGAGTGCGCCAAGCAGACCGAAGGCAAGCCAAAGCCACTGGACCTCCAACGTGGATTTGCAACCATTCCACTCAAGGGTATCGATGTGCCTTTCCACTCCACTTTCTTGCGCTCCGGTGTCAAGCCTTTCCGATCCTTCCTTCTCAAGAAGATCAACAAGACTACCATCGATCCAAGCAAGTTGATTGGCAAATATATTCCCAACGTCACCGCACGACCATTTGAGATCACCAAGGAGTACTTTGAGGATGTTTACAGACTCACCAACTCACCAAAGATCGGAGCTGTCTTGGCTAACTGGGACAAATACCAAGAGCCTCATGCTAACGGGGTTAATGGTGTGAACGGGGTTAATGGTATCAACGGGGTTCATTAAAATATTTCTATTTCTTTTCTTTTAATGTGGATCTATGAAATGGCGTTTTGGTCGGAGTGGGGGAACATTGTGGGGGTTTTTCGCTTGTATTTGTTTGGCGATACAAAGACTTGCTTGCTGCGTAGGTACTACAGAGAGGAAGCGGGAGCGGGGTAATTTTGCGGGTTCCTTGCTTTTTGCTGGGCGTGTACACAGTAGTTATTTTTCGCGCGAGACGAATAGATATGGTAGATGAGAAGACGCACATGCAATGCTAGGTGATTTTACAGTTTATTGTTGGCCGTGCTAGTTTTACTTTGATAATTCTGGTGTTGAGATGTTGAGATGTTGAATGCATGTATGAATTGGATTGGTGTCGTAGAACTTATAAGTTGATCATGGGCCAAACAGTAGATGGGGATTGAGAATACGGTAGTTTCGTGAATCCTTTGTTTTGGAGTCCTCCTTTCCCATTTCCTGGAGCGGGAGGAGAGGAGAGATATAGAGGAGAAGAGTAGCAGAAATTCCGAGGAAGTTAGGAACTCTGTTCTTGGGGATCTCCTCCAAGGAACTCAAGGATTTTCCGTAGAAGTTGATGTAGAAGTGTGGAAGTAGAATTGTGGAAGTTTAGAAGTAGAAGCTGATTTGGGGGATTCATGTGGGGGGTTCTTTTTTGGGGGGGGGGGG
>UNPR01000217.1:0-82868 GCA_900536425.1 Hymenoscyphus linearis | reverse complement strand
GCGGGAGTGCTAGGGGGCATAACCCTCGCAAAGCTTTCTTTCTGTTCAGGTCGGCAGGGGGGGGGTCTCTGGTGCTGTCGGTAGCGGGGGGGGGGTATCTGGTGTACCTGGCAGAAGGGTAGTTCGAGTTCCAATTGCAATTGTTGTGTGTGTGTGTGTCCGAGTCTTGTGGGTCTCGGTTGTGTTGTCGGCACACACAAAAACAGTGCAAAATATGCAGTGAAAATCGGTGAAAATTGCAGGGGAAAATCGAAGAAGAAAAGTGGTCCTGGAATGCCTCGCAAAAAGAGGGCGAAAAAGTGGTGGAAAGTGCTGAAAAAGGCTCTGAAAATGAGGGCAAAAAGTCGGTGGAATTCGCTCTGAGAATGAGGCTCTTTTGAGGATGAAAATGAGGCTCTTTTGTAGTGCGAATGCGTGTTGATTTGAGGCTCTTTCGCAAGGTGATTTTGTGTATACTCGAGGAGTGTCGGCTCGAGGGGGGGGGGAGGTCGTGGAACGATTTCAAAGGCACGTAGCGGTTGTAGCCAGCCTAGGTAAATTTGAAGCTCGAACAAATCCAGCGGTTGTAGCCAGCCTGAGTAACTTGACGAGTGATTCGAGAGAGGGAGAGTTGTTGTTGCTGAACTCGAAAGTGCTCAATTAAGAGATCGAGTTCTGATTGTCTGAGACAGTAGAAATAGTAGGATGCCTGCTCTGAGGTACTATTTCGGCTGGCCCTTCGTCAGCAAGATAGTAGGATGCCTACTCTGAGGTACTATCTTGACTAGCTCTTCGTAGTTTCCGATTTTGTCGTTACCACGGTAGTCGTCTGTTGCGCAGTAGGATGCCTACTCTGAGGTACTGTGCAAAGGCGTACTCTTTAAAAGCTTTAAAAAGGTGACATATATGATCTCGAGATAACTGTACTTTTGATGGTTCAGCCGTCTGTTTGATCTGTGTGCACACACTGATCAGTGTTGGCGTAAAACAGGGTGAACCAATATACTCTCTTTGTGAAGTATGATAATCGATTGATGTGTCTACTACGTGGAATCCAGGGTATATATAGCCCTGGATTATCACGTGAGTAAACACGTGGAATATATCGCAACAAATATCCCTAGTAGACGAGGGGGTACTATCAACAGTTCGTAATCGGCGAGGTCGGGAGAGGGGGTATAATAAGAATCCTTGTTTTTACGTAATATTAGAATTAATAAAACATTCGACAGAAGCGCTAGAGTTAAGCAGAGAGTATATAGATAAAGTTAGGTTTTTATTCTTATCTAATAACCTATATAGAATCTCTATTACATCCTTCTATCTTTCTTCTAGCGACGATAATACTACGTTTATCTTCTTCTTCGTTCGTCGTCTCTAGGGGCGACTATCGCTAGAGACTAGGCTTTTCTCTTATTTAACTTCTTTTCTTCCTCCTTCTTCTTGTCTTCCTTTACTTTTAAAGCTAGGTAGGCGGTCTTTACGTACTTGTCGCTAGAGTAGTAGAAGTATAAGTTGTTCTTAAGCTAAAACTCTCGGCGGGCGTCGCGTTCGTCTTAGTTACGCGGAATTCGTCTCTTATTAACGAACTTCTAAGTCTAAATAGGCTTAGTGCTAATCTTAGTAGCGTCGATTTATATAGGGTCACCGTCGGCAGTAGTAGTAGCGGCGGGAATAGACCGAGCGGATTGTAGGACTACTATAATAGCGGCACCTCGCTTAGTGTAACCGGGTCCTAAAGCGGCTAAGTAAGTGTTGTAAGCACTCTTAATCAACTTAATTATGTCGTCTAACTCGATATTCTCTAAGTAACTACCCCCGCTTAAGACTTAGCGGTGTACTTCGGGGTGAAGGGCGGCCTTTAAAATGCCTATTATAGTAAATCCTTCCGCCTAAGCCTCTAATGCTAAACCGACCTACTTAAGTAGGAACTCGATAGTATCGCGTTGTCCTTGTTTCTCGTTTAAGAGCAACTTTAACGTAGTTTCTCGGCTAAACTTATTACCGTAAGTGGATGTTAAGTACTCGAACATCTACGAGATAGAACTTATAGGTGTCTTAAAAACAGTATTAGGAGTAAGATATCTATTAAAGTGTCGGCGTACGTTTCCTTCTAAACAACCGAGTATAAACTTTATACGCTCGGGTTTAGAGGACTACTAATTAGCATTTATACTTAGCTTAATCTTAACATCTTAAATAAAGCTTTATAGATCGTAAGGCTTATGTCGGTCTTTGCCACCGAAAGGGAGAGGGTCTCGGTAGCGCTTCGAGGAACTAGGGGGCTAGTAGCAGAGAGTAGTTGATTGTTTTAGTAATTCCTAATTTAGTCTTAAAGACCTGTAACCTAGTTCTAGAGATACGTAACCTAATCGGTCTAATCGGTACGCGACTAAAGTTAGCTTTAAAGGCCTATAATCTAGTTCTAAAGACTCGTAATTTCGTTCTAAAGGCTCGTAACCTAATCGGTCTAATTGGTATACGACTGAAGTTAGCTTTGAAGGCCCGTAACTTAATCTTAAAGGTCTACGACTTAATTAGATTAGTTAACGAATCCCTAGATCTATACCTAAAGTATACTAATCTTATCGAGGTAAAGTTAGCATTAGACATTAAGATTCTAAGCGTTAGTTTGTAATTGTCGAAGGTCAGTTTACGATTGTCGAAGGGAGGTAGTAAGGTCGACGACCACTTAAATAAACTAATCGTTATTAAAGTTGTAAAGTGTTATAAGGTCGGAATACTTAGAAGCCGAAGCTAATAGAGTACCGAACTCGTCGTAAGTTGTATTCGGAGGAATAGATATAGCGAGTACGACGACTAGGTTAGGTCGAACTCGATTCGGGAGAAGGCGATTAATATATTAGAGAATCACTAGAAGCGTGTAAAAGACTACTCTAGAATAAGGTTGAGATTGATCGCGAGCCTTCTAAGAAAGTCCTAGAGCTAGCTAATATTTATAGTCTACAACAAAGAATCCACGCTATACCCGATTAGGCTAATTGGGGAAGCTCTATCTAAAACAACATTTAAAACAACATTCACTAAGCGAGTCAACAAACCTATACGTAACCACATTCAATCGATAACCCAAATCTACCACACGTGACTACATTCACCTAAGCTTCGTACCCTTACATTAACCAAGTGAAGAAGTGGGGAAGTAAAGAGGTGGCTAAGTGACTAAAGGATTAGGTGAATAACCAATTAACCAAGTCTTTATCTAGAGGATGGGGGAAAGAGGGGACATAGTAAATGACTTATTCTTACTTCTCGCCATTCTTCACTTTGATCAAGTACTCACTTCCTGCTTGTCTTCATTTACTACATATCCTCACTTATATCAAGTATTCACTTCTAGCGAGCCTCACTTCTTGCTTGCCTAATATTATAGACCTCAATTTCCACAGACTTCAATTTATTACCAACCTCACCTTCGACAGACTTCACTTCTAACAAAATTCACTTCTTATAAGACTCACTTTATTATAAATTTCACTTTCGACAAGCTTTACCTTTGACAAGCTTCACCTTTGACAAGCTCCACCTTTGACAAGCTTCACCTTTGACAAGCTTCACCTTTGACAAGCTTCACTTTAGTCTTCACTTCTTCACCTTCGACAAACTTCACTTTACTACAAGCTTCACTTTATTATATTCTTCACCTTTAATAGTCTTCACTTCTTCACTTCTTCACCTTCGACAAATTTCACTTTATTAGTAAGAAGTGAGGATAGGTAAGAAGTGAAGATAGGTAAGAAGTGAAGACTGGCTAGAAGTGATGATTGGTAAGAAGTGAAGACTGGCGAGAGGTGAAGACTATAAAAAGTGAAGTATGTCGGAAGTGCAGACTTTCTAGAAGTGGTATATATATAGTGAATTGAAATAATATAGAGTGAAAAATGGTGACATTGTAATGGTGAATGACTGTGAGTGGTATATAGTGAATTGAGATGGTGTATAGACAGTGAATAGAGGCCTACCTACCTACCTACCTATACCTAACCTCCTATCCCTAACTGCTATCAACAAATATTCTTACTGGACGCCCTTCCCCTTTCCTCTAGAAATTAGCAATGGTACGGTAAGGTTCCCACCAAGCTTTTTAGATGATTATGTTCAACTATTTCATCTCAGCTGAATGAAAGGAGATGCAGTGCAAAGAGCGGGTTACTGCCAAGTCAAATTGTCCTCCTTCTCTTAATGCCTGTTTTGATATATTTTCGTGGATATATTTAAGGGGGTTGGTTGGTTGTTTGGTTGGTGAGTTTCTTGTGCTATAGTTTTAAATAGGTTGAATGGTTCACCAAGCGCTAATTAATGGTGACCCTTTTCCTGGGCGTGGCTGTTGTATTGAAACCGGTTTTCGGGATTTTATTTATTGGAATAGAGTTTTTCTTTTGCCATCAGGAGAGATAGTTATGATTTTTGGTGGTCGAAGGTCTCAGGCCGTTGGTGGGGAGAAGGATTATTAGATGTTGGGAGCACCAGAAGGCTGGGTTGATAATGGCCAGGTGTGGAGATTCACATCTTCTCCAAGTCAGAGTGTGCCCAAGAAGTATACTAGGTGGATCAGAGAGATCTGTGGCTGGTGCTACATGTGTGAACCATCCAATCTCCTCTGCAGAGCGTAGTTCCCCAACCACCAAAACGTGATATTAGTCAAAGAATGGCAAGGTATGTGTTCCGCATATCTGAAGTTCATCATATGTAGAAGCACAATCTAAATATTGAACATGAGATCTAGTAATCATTTGACGGCAATGCTGCCTTGATTCAGACAATATACATAGGGAAAAGCTAAGGACGATTAAAAACGAGGATCAAATGGTTTTCGCCTTCAAATACTTCCCTGGCGTTCAACTGATGAAGATGAAAACTATGGAGCAAATCTTGAGCATATGCAACGGATGATATAGTTTGGGGTCAAGGTGTAAAGTTCCTGAGCAGAGAGGCTGCACGAATACAATACAATATCCATTTATCAAAACTTTGCCATTTTCTTTGAAAGTTTAGAACCACGTTGTTAATTTCCCAGCTTTGCCTTCCATACACTATATATATACATCTAAGAAGCACCACGATCCCATTCCATCAATTCCTCTCTCGATTCTGGAGGTGACATTCAACGAGAGATCTTCCACGAACAAAACATCAAGCATCAGTACATCCAACTCGCACTCTCCCCACTCCTCCCCTCCCCTCCCCTCCCCTTCATCCCCAATATCCAAACCGATAACCATACGATAACCATACGCCGCAAACCAAAAGTCCGAGAAAAAACCAAGTACCTTCAAAATCAAAACAATCACTATCCATCGCCTTCCCACCAACCGCCAAAACTATTTCTAGCTTTAAACATGTTATTATGTTATTATATCCAGATGAAACACAATATCAGATAGCGAACCCCATTCAGCTGGGCGGCAAAAACTGGCTTTCCGCGAAGGGTTCATAGGAGGGATATTTAGAAGGTGAAAGTGAAAGTGAAAGGGGAAGTGAGGAAGGCGATGGAGGACTTCAAGTCTTAGTTGACATGAAAATATGTGGATTTGGGTTCAGTGGTGGCTATTCAACAAACCTTGGTAGCCAGCTAGCTATTTGAAAGGTTGAAGACAATTTATCCGATCTACGCACTGTCTTCACTTCACAAAAGAAACAATCAAACAAGAGAACCTCCAAGAACTGAAAATATCAACAGACTGGTCCTGTCAATTCATCTACCATCATCTACCAAATATCATACAAACATCCCCACAGTTCTCCCAACTTCTTCTCAAAAAATGCGGCAAAAAAGACTATTAACTATAACTACTGTGTCCAGGCATCAACCAACCAACCAATCAATCAACAACCAGACTGAAAGTGCGACAACAAAGCTTCCAGGCATGTAACCTCGCACAAACATTTCCCAATTGCCTACCTACCCAACCCAGAACGTGGCTTCATACTTGCTCCTCATAGCATACATAGCCCATACATTCATCCATCAACCCATCAATCCATAATCCATACCCACCATATCCCCAATTTGTTGTTTCCTTGTCCGTTCATTTTCATTCATAAAAAAACAAACAAAATCAAAAACCACAAAAAACGCCAACCCAACTTTAAAACCCATTTCTTTTTTTTAAATTTCCCCTCTCGTTAATCCATCAGAGCACAAAGCCCGAGAAAGCGGAGATCATGAATCTAAGCCACGAAAATTTTTAACATCGCAGTAAAGCAAAAGAAATCTCAGCTCTTCACCGAACTCCCAAAACTACTAACACTATCCTTCCACCCCACGAGATGACCCACGATGCGCTCTCCCAAGCCACCCATCCATTTCGGAACCTTCATCTTCATCCGGACTCTGCCCTCGACAACGGACTCGATGGCGTTGATGATACCGAAAGTGCCGGATCCCAGGGCACGGAAGAGCGCCAGAACTGCGACACTCCAGAGGATAAAACTGAGGTAAATATTGTCTCCAACATCGGTACCGGAATAGGCCTGGGTTACACCCATGGCAAGAAGTGCATTCGAAATCATCCAACATAACACCATATATGTACGTACACTACGATAGTAATCTTCTTGTTGTTGCCCCTCGCTAACTCCTTGGACGGGGACCTCGACACGGTCGCGGAGGTTGCGAAGAGCTTCGTCGTAGCCGGAATCGATATCGAGTTGTTCGCTGGGCATTTCAAGCTCAACGGTTCCTCCTTTTCCGTGGCCATTGGCGGATCCGAGATCAGTCTGGATGATGTTGTCTCCTTTGGTACCCCAAGAAATATCGTGGGTATTGCAGAACGCATATACTTGGAGGGTACAGATGTAAGATGGGAGCAACAAAAAGTATTGTATAGAAGAAGTGATCATGTGCCATGGATCCAAGTACAGGAACGACATGAGGAAGTACAGTCCGATTGTTGAAGCTGTTGATACAATCAGGTTCGTGAATACGTTCCTTCCGATGCGAATATCTGCATCTGTTTTCAAAAGCTGGCGAATGACGATGTAAAAGGCAGCAAAGGTATTATATGCCATGATGATTGAATAGAGAACCATAGATGTGAAGTATAACCGCTTCGCGCCCTGAGGTCTGTTACCCATGGAGAGAATAAATTGTGTGCAGATCAGTAGGACGCAGGTATAGCGAAGGATTGTGAAGAAAACCAAGCCAATTTTATGTCCAAAAGGATCGATGGCCGGATCTGAGAGAGAGCCAGCTACGAAGTAGAAGGTAAGATAGAAATTTGCCAGGGAGAAGTACGTGAATAGAAGACTGATGAACTGATAAACAAATTCAATGTGAAGCAGAATCTTTCTTCCAACGGTATGGTCAGTCTTCCATACTTGCCGGAAATGGACAAGGGAGTAGACAGCTGCGAAGAAAGCACCATTCAGCCATCTTCTTCGCTGGGAAATGAATTCGGGGACAGTATCTAAATAGCCAGTTAGCCGCTGTTTTAAACTTTGGTGTGCTAAACTTACCAGGAACATCCGTTTCTCCAGTACAACTTTTCACGTATTTGAGAACCCATTTCTCGTCTCTTTTCGCCACCAGCTCCCAGCACAGAATACGATCTTCGGCCAAGTACATGTTGGCAGTAAAAACATCCGCATTCTGACCATGCAAAGTTTCTCCTTTGAAATATTGACTCAGCGGACCGTGACCTGTGGCATCGTTTTGCAAGGCATGGTAACGATACGCACTCAGCGCACCAGGAAGCACCGTAATATACCCAAATACACTTTCTAGCGGTTTATCCAGAATATTTGACATTTTGTACTCGAAATTTTGTGATGCAACGAGAGGATTGAGCAGATGTGTGCCCCATTTTCCTTTCATGGCTTTGATTTCGCCACAAGCACCGGCAACATTAGAATCTGTATCGAAGGCCTTCCATAGATGATACAACGAATTTCCACCGGGCTTGGTACCAACATCTAGGAGAATGCAAATGTTTGGTACGAGTGCTCTGCCAAAGGCGTTGAAGAACCATCTATGTGAGTTCAACTTTTTGGCGTTCTTCTCTTTCAAGCAGAAAATCATTTGTACAGGAACGATTCCTTTTTCCGCTCCCTTGAATTTGAGATCTGAGTCCAGAGAAACTTGTGTTGTGTACTCATAAACATGTGCTTGAACCTCCTTCCCGTTTACCAAATTTTTGGCGATTCCGTCTTGATAGACACCCATGGCAGCAAGTGCATCAAGCGTTCGTGGATGCACCTTTTGTCGACCATCGGAAACGATGCAAACCACAATCTTCTGCCACCCATTTTCACCCCAAGTCCTTGACTTTGAACGACCGCAGAAATGAGATATATTCTTCATCACAGCGTGCATGGTTCTCGTAAAATCAATTTCGTTCTCGTTGTACATAGTAATGCAGATGAATAATTCAGTTTCTCGTGCTGTGGACCCGATATTTTGTCTCAACTTGTATCCCTTGTCTACGAAATCGTCCGGATCGCATGTAACGGCGGTGTATCGCATATGTGTAAACTCTATTTCGTCCCTTCGAGGAAGAAAACTGTATAGAATCGTTGGGATTTTACATTCCAGAATGAGCTCCCCATTAATCAGTCGAACTTCCTTTTTGGCCATTTGTGCCTGTCGTGCTCCTCTGCGCTCCTGCTTCCCATCCGGGGCTGGCCCATAATGTTCATAATCATAATCCTCATGGTTCGTCTGGTCCGTCAAGGTGTCATGCGACATATAAGATTGTCTTGTGTCTGCCCCATGTCTCGATTTGGAAGGGCTTGAAGGTCCAAATATATCATCTCCATCGGTAACGTCGCTTTCCAAAGGAATTGAGATGGTGGCATCGTCTTGAAAGGTCGAGGCTCTCGAAGGCGCGCCCGGCCCAGAAAACAGAGGTGCAGGAGGTAGAGGTCGTCTGGGGCTTCCTCCATAACGAGAAGAAGGAGTACCGGGTCTTGGGTTTCCGTCAATATCCGGGGGCTCGTACTGAAGATTTACGGGAGGTGGCCTCGTGAACTCGTTTGACGCTCTTGATGGACTCCATGAATGAGTAGGCGAGCTCCTTCCACCCGAAGAATATGGTCTATATGAAGACTCGCTAGGCGCCAAAGGGGGTGCCGAGTCGATAATGGAATTGGATCGCGAAGGGGAGCTGGATACGGAAGCTTGGTAGGATCTATGGGATCTATAAATACTGGAATTTTGTAAGCTAGATTCATCTTTCAACTCCTTCTCTAGTTTGCTCAGAGGAGATTTGACTGGGCTTCTCAGCGATTTTCTGCGGGACGGCCCAGGCGGAATGTAAGGGAGATCAATTGTCGGTGGTTGCATCTGCATCTGCAGCTTGCCGGCTGGACGAGCTTCTTCTTCTTCCTTGAGAGATTTGAGAGATTTGAGACGTGAAGGACTTGAGGCCGGAAACTTTTTGGGCCCCAAAGGCTTCGTTGCATATGTTGCGAGCGGCTTTGGTACGTACGGTCGACTATGAGAATCGTCTTCGTAATCGGAGTGCAACAATCGGATTTGCGACCCATCTGAAGCTTGACCAGGATCGTTCGCATCGCCGTAAGAAGGCGGTTCGTATCTTGGTGGTCTTGAGAAATTGGACATGGTGGTGGTTGTGCTGTCCTCTAGTGTTTTGCGCCAGAAGATGCGCTATTGCATTGGCTGTTGTTGTTTTCTGGATCCAGGGTGTATTTCAATCCGAAGATGATGCGACGTAGAGGCGATTGTCGAGCGCGTGATGGGATTTCTCAAGAATGTGAGAGTACGAAGTACTAGTACTGATTTTGGGTGTAATTGTGAATTCAATTGCCAATAAAATCCTGGTAATGATCGTGATTTGGAAATTTGTGAAGCAATTGAGTAGGTACAGGTACAGGTACACATGTAAAAACAATGAGGCGCAAATACTCGCAAGGTTGATGGCAGGAACCGTCAGATTTTGGTGTCTCCATCACCCATGGCAACCACACCCCCAGAGTTCTGCACTTGCACAGCCTCAGGCTTGAATACTGAATTACCGGTACCGAGGCATCCGAGTATTCCCATCGCCAACTCTTGGATATTAAGTCAAGCAGTAGCATCTTTCTAACTGTCTTTTGAACTTGTTCAAATATACATTTTTATATGTTCCAAGCTCGCTTTCTTGACCGACATTTTCTTGCGGGTTTTTTCCTCCGCTGCGCTGGCAACACATCTTCAGCATTGATTGCTTGTGGGCTGGTGCACATCCCGTCTACCCCTCAATAATCCACTCGCATGATGGCATCGGCTCGTCGATCATCAACTCAATTTACATGTCTCATCTTCGACCTTCATTCCGGAATCTGGGGTTTGTTTCTCATTTCATAGAGCCTAATGTATACAGACAGGACTCTATTCGATAATTCGAGGATCTACATGTACCTGTATATTTGACCAAATTATCTGCAAACTATTTTACATATGCAGCAAGTGTCATATTGTGTTGGTCAGATTCTGCAACCGGATAGATAGTCTTCTCTCCACCATGCAAAACATACTCCTCCAATGCGTGCTTCAGCTGCTTACCCGGTAAACAACAAGAAATGCATCAGGTTTCTGAGTGTTGGGTCTCATTATCTTGGGGTTTCTTTTCGAAGGGATACTAATTCCGTTGCTTCCCCTTCAATGAGTGCAATGGAAGGATACTGTTATGACGTGGGCGTGGTGTCGTAATCTTACAATTGCGCCATGCGATCTTCCAGCTTGGCCAGGTGCATGGACAGTGCGAAAGTAAACACCATATTGTCGCTTCAAAGCATTTCACTTTATCAAAGCACACTTCTCCAAAAAAACAGAAATCGGTGATGGATCGCCGATAAATCCAGGAAAAGGCCAGGATTTCTGGGATTGATGGGCCATACGAGCAGTATATCTCTGACGATCCTCCCAGGCTCAAAGTTTTGGATTCAATTGGACAAATGGAACTACTATTCTCCAAAGTACGAGCCCCCACCAATCGAGATGCTCTTTACACATAATTTGCAAGATTCAGGCTTCCTTCCAAATAACAAAGGGCCACTACTCGTGGAAAAGAGCCTGGACGGACAAAGTGAGTTTGAGAGAAACATGTTTCTCGCTAAAACCACCATTTCAGTCGCTGAGGTCTGTGGATGTGCTTTCGATAACCCTTGAGAATTCGTAGGAGCTGAGAACCCCCTACTACAAACAGAGCGCAGAGAAAACCGCTCTGTCAACAACTAGCAAAGACCTGTATCAACTTAGAAGACTGCTGGAATGCGGCTGCGCCAGCTTCATTGGAATTCCAGCACCGAATGACCATCACCAAGCCATGATTAGTCAAACACTCCAGCTCGTTTAGAGTCTTTAGACGTCGCGCTTGCTTCGTTTATATACGCCTCCTTGGCCATCTTTGGCGAAAAGAATCAAGCTTTTTTGCTTCCGCAACGTGATTTCTCGGGACGCCAATTTTATTGTTGTTGAAGGCTACGGCATCTTGACCTTGGCTTTTGGGAACTTGCAATCGTAGCTAAGGAAAATTCGGCATTGCACTGGCCCCGTGTTCTGCAATTTAAACGGTCTGTGCCATAAATTTCTCTGATAGCGGTATCTTCTTTCTAAGTTCCTGCGGAAGCATGCCGAACTCCAAGGGAAAGAAAATCAGGTGAACGAGCTCTCTTTCTTGATTTCGTTGCATCGAAGTGTCATTTTAGGAACAAGCAGGCCAAAGAAACTGGTTTCGCGGGAGTACTCGGCTAGGGAAACAATATTAAACGTCAATATCTGGTATACACAAAGGGAAAAACAAATAGGCACTTCATAAATATATGCGGCGATGGAGGGGTATAAAACCAGATGTATTGATATCCAACGTCGTTTGTAAGTGGGTCACTGATATGCAGCACACGCCATTTCCATTGGGGGCGATCTGCATTCAACCCGCCGTGACTACAGCCGAGGTGACATCAACCAAATAGGAAGGAGATTTGAAGCTTGAAACACCTGCACGATACGGACTACGGAGGCCCAAAGTGTTAAACCAGACTTTCGGACTTGGCCACATCAAAATTCCCAAGAGCTGCGCTTGCTACGGTAGAAACATTTATTCTTGACAAAGTTGACATGAGAGGAAAACACTCTTCTGTGGGGGACTTTTCTCCGTCTTGGAACCATTGCACTTTAAATGATCTACCTTGCGGGATCGGTACCTGAGAATAAAGTGGTGGCTCTCCTCCGATATTACTTCGCATGGCGCCACATTCGGATTATTCCGAGTGTCTATTTCCGAATTGTTTTTATACTCTTTTCTTCTGTTTCAAGATTTTTTCTCCCGATACTGTATTCACTGTTTCAAGACATATACTAGTAGATCTCAATAATAATTCCTCATTCTGTAGTAAGTGGACGGATGTTATCATTCCTCTCGCTCGCCTACATTCCTAAACAAGATTAGCTAGCTTTACCGACAAAAAACCGGTAGCTTCAGATACGAGAGACATCAAGCTTTCCATTGCTTGTAAAAAAATCCTTTCCCTTCCCATCACACATTCCACCAGTTACATCATCTCAAACTCCCAAGACCAAAAAAAAAACCCTCCTCACATCAAAAAATTAAATCCTCACAAATTCTCGGAGAATTCCTTCTTGATATTTCATCCACCGAGGTCCTCCGATCCTTAGCCGCTCCTAGCGCGGAGTATAGATGTGGAGTCAGGGCCAGCAAAGATCAAAAGATCTTCGATCTGATAAGATAATTTTTCTTTTTTTCCACCGGTTGATTTCCGGCGTGGCTCCTCGTGTACGAAGACATCCGCCGATTTTAGTCCATTGTAAACTATTATAGCTACACGCAATAAAACCACAACAACGCATCTAAATATTACAAGCATCGACATCAAGGTTCATTAGCTTCGAAAGAGTTAGATATAGTTTATTTCGTATTTTTCCAATTTTCTTTACTACTGTTACACCTAATACAGTAGGAGGTGTCTTGTACTAAAATCGGCGGATGTTTTCGTACACGAGGAGCGTGGGTGTAGGTGCAGTACCATTATCAGGTGGTTTCCGAAGATCGGATCTATAACCCTATCCAGACGACATGGCTCCGGACCCCTCTTGTTTGTCTGGTCTTTCTAAAGAGCAGGGAAGCGAGGAGCACCTGCACCTACCCAAACTATACACTTCTCTACTCACAAAAAGCTACCAAACTTTTTCCTTGCTTATTTGGTTATTGCAAAGTCAATTGATTTTGTGCGGTTTGATCTTGGATATCATCATCAAATGATCAAGGCAAGTGACGATGTGATGGTTCTTCTTCGGATCGCCGCCTTGTTTCCAATGTAGCGAAGATCAAGAGTGTGGGGATCTTAACAGCCCTACTATACGCCCAACTGTGGGGTACGCCACGCTCAGTCTGCATTTGCTATTGGAAGGTGTCCGCGTGCAAGCTAGATGTTCATGTACGATGGAGCGATGTGCGGGAGCCGAATGGGACCACTGATTAAAAACAAGTGGCGGGCGGGAAAACAGAAAACGACTCCAGTGTGTCGGGAGTTATACACAAGGATTCGATTTTCCCAACGGTAGACAGGCGATACAGGCACAGGAGTGCTAATGGCCTGGTTTTCTCTCTGATTGATCCATTGCTGTTGCTATTCCCGGGTTGTGTCGTCCAATGATGTTACATCATGAGAACTAGACAGGCACCGACGATGCCGGTGCCCTGCAATGTGACAACGAGATAGGTACTGAGTACCCAAGGTCCTCCGTAAACGGTCCTTGTGACTTGTTCTGGCCTGTTTACTTCTTGACACCGCTTCCAATGGGGATCCTCCACTTGAGGCGAATACTTAAGTAGGCTCTGCTTCCCAACGTTCTAGACCTGCTTCATCATCATTCATCTTTACTCAATCTTCAATATCAAGAAGTCAGATATAAACAAACACAAGCAAGCATCTCAAAGATTACCGTTTGAACTCAATTCCTCCAATCTCACGTTCTAATCCCGTTCAACCGACGCATCATCACTACCAACCAACCAACCAACCGCCAAAATGCAATTCTCAAAGATCATCTCAACAGTAGCCTGTCTCTTGGCAACAGCAACCGCAATCGTCATCCCAGCAATCCCAGCTGAGATTGAGACAGTAAGTCTTTTCCCATCTCATTCCCATCTCATCCCCCATCCTTAAAACCCCCCTCAATATCACCCCACCCCCCACTCCCCATATCACAACCTAACACCTCCCAGCGACAAACCTCAACAACCCCCATCGAAACCCGTCCCCTCCAACTAGGCGCCTGTCTCGCCCTAGGGTACTGCTACACAGAAGGCACCAACACCGGTTGCTACACCGCCGGCTGCGGCAACAACTCGCAGCTTGGAGGTATCTGCTCGTGTAATGCTAGTGTGCAGAAGGAGGTGGATGTTCAGACTAAGAAGGGAAGGGCTACTTGGCCTATTAAGTGTGCTTTTTAAGCTGTGAATGGGTATGAGGGAAAGGAACATGAGGGAAGAGGGAGATTTATGAATTATGACTTTTCTTTGTATATATTTTTGGGGAATGGCTGGATTTGGGATTCTTTCTTGGGAAATGAGGGATTTGGATGATGATAAGGAAAAGCAAAATTAAGAAAGAAAAAACGTCAAATAAGAATTCAATTCAAAACAAAACAAAAAACTTCAGAATTCCAAAAAGAGATCTACCTACCTCCTCAAAGTAAATTTCCTCTCCAATCAAACCCCCTCTCTCCTTATCAAATTTCCCGTTTCACACCCTACCTTAGCTCAACACCCTCACTACTCATCCTCATACCCACCAACCAGAACCCCAGAAACCCCTCACAAACATACAATCATCATCACTCTCCACTCCCCATTCCCAACCAGATCTTTTCAGCCCTTTATCTCAGCACCCACCCCTAAGGATATACAGTAGATCCTTCTCATCCAAACTCCTCCCTCACCTCCTCACCTTCTCACCCTCCCATGAAATACTCAGAATCAGATATTATGTTAAGGAACAATCCAATACCATTTCATTATAAACCTCACCTTACCTTACCTTACCATACCTTCCATCCTTCTCATCCCTCTCCCTCTCCCTCTCCATCTCCAACCCTCAACCCATTAAAACGCAATCCAAGATTAAAATCACAATATAAACATCAAAACCCCATTATATCACCAGAGAAGGCTACCGATACCAACAAAGCAATCAAAGCAATATAACTTCACTTCCCCACCATCCACCCTGCGAACCCAAATACCGATCCTACCCCTCAAAAGTTCAAAGCAGCAGGTGTTCAAATCGCCTCATATCCAAAAAAGTGCACTCGCCCTATTCAAAGCTTGACTCGGCTTGATGGACTACTGTAGCAATAGGTACGTCGTCAACAACGCAAAACGTCCAAATAATGCAATGGTGACTGATTCATATAAACAGAAAAAAGTAAAGGGCATGGTAATCATATGTAGCATTTCGAATATCTATATACATGAATCCCCCTCTCCTCCACTCCCACTTCCCTCCACTCTCCACTCTCAAGAACCCAGCATCCATCCCTCTCCACCCCCAAAACCAACGAATCGAACAGAAAAGAACCATATAAAAAGAAACAAACATACAGAAAACCAACCCCCGAAAATGCGTGATGACCCCAAGAGAAAAAGAAATCCAGCAAAGAAACAACGAGAAAAGAACTCCAAGATATGTAAGTGTAAGTGTAAACTTGTATGCATCCCCTAATCATAAAAGGGGTCATGTATCATGAATATGTAATCCCAACCATCCAAACAGAAAAAAAAGATAAGGAAGGACAGCTAAGGCAGGGAAAGAAAAGCAAAAATGCCAAAACATGGTATGGTATCATGCTATATATGCACCGAATCCGCATCAACATCGCCATATAAAAAGCAAAAGAAAAAAACACAAAGGCATAAGCGAATATACCCCCAAGAAAAAGGGGGTAAAACTCGCACGCCAAAACTACCTCCCAGCCGTAGCAACCGACCTCCTCGGACTAGAATACTTACTCAACACCAATCTGTCCTCCTCATCACTACTCGAATCCCCCATCTCCTCCAGCAAGCGATCAATCGCCGCCTCACGTTCCCTCGTCGTCTTCCGCGCAACCCCCGTTCGGCGCCGATACTGCGTACCACCACTCGCCTCGCTTCCGGTACTTTCACTCGTGGCCGTGACATCGAAGCCGACTTTCTTCCCGTGAGCCGGGCGGGTCTGGTGACTAAACTCGGTTCGTAAGGGACTTTGTTGTGGGGATGCCTGACTCCGAGGTGGGAAGGCGTGAGCCATGTTTCCTGAATTTCCGGGACTGGACATGAAGAGTAGTGTTTCTATTGCGTCTTGTTCTTGTAGTGTTTTTTGTGTGGGTGTGTGGATGCGGGGTCCTTCTCGCAGGTCTCGGTTGGGGGTTAGTGGGGTATTTGAGAGGAGTGAGGAATTGGAATTGTGGCCTGGTATTGTGGGAGGTTTACTGAATTTAGGGGTTCCTGATCGTCGTGATGTGGGTGTTGGTCGGATATCAGCTGGTGGGGCGAGGGATCTGGAGGGAGGTGAGACTTGATAGTGTCTCGGCGAAGGATTGTGTGCGACGGAATGATCTCGCCAGAAGGATTCATATGTTCGAGTGGGTTGCCCATTCGCCGAATACAGGTCGAAATCTCCAGTCTGTTGTGATGAGGGGTTACTGCCACTGCCAATTTGTCCTTGTATACTGGCAATTGCAGTTCGTGGTGAAGTTACTAGATTTCGACGACCGTGTAACGTAGATGAGGATGACGTGGGAGATGCTGCTTGTGATGCTAGAGATTCCACTTCACCAATTGAATTCGATTGCCATCCGTTATTTACTTTCACCATGGCATAAGAGAGACGCGTTCTTAGTTCCGCAGATATCTGGGAGTTGTTAGGGACATTCTTTAGAGCCAGCGTTATTCTTACCTCTCCAAGTCTGTTACTCGACGAAGATAAATTGCTAACGGAACTGACGTTTCTCGAATGCCCTCGGGGACGAGGACTCAAGGGCGAATTGGAGGTATTCTCCTTTATTTGTCCATCTGCTGTCCTCTTTTGTCCCGCTGTCGGTGATATTGAGAGAGTGGGTCGCGTAGGGTTTGTCAAAGGCTGCTGTTGAGCAGCCAATTGTGATAATTGGGACAACTGAGACATAGGCCCATCCTGATTCGTAGTCTGCGAGGAGAAGCCTTCGGAGGAAGAAGTCGGAGGTGATGGCATCGCGGATTGAGAATTGTCGCTCGAATTCGATGGTAGATTCGTATGCGCGTTGTTTTGATCTTCTTCATGGGACCCTTTCCCCACCACACCCACAACTCGAACAATTCCCGAATGCTTCTCCAACAGACCCTGCGCATCATGGGCAGTGCGAACAAGAGTATTGTCTGACTTCAAGGCCTTCATGTCGATACCCGTCGCGTTTTCCTTTGCAAATCCACCTGTCTCTTCGCGACGATGACTCGCTGACAACGTGGTTTCAGTCCGCGAAGGAACTTCTACTAATTCCCTCTCAGCCATTACTCCCAACCTTTTGCACTCTGTCGCGCTGCCGGAATTCGTTTCGCGTGTCGCTAAATGGGTGTAAATAGTGGTTTAATGGTAGTTTCGCTCCGTTGCGCGCTTGCCGATGCGGCAAAAGCGTGGATGGTTTTGGTTGCTTGGGACGTCTCCAAGGCCACGCGTCAAGCAGACACGAGTGATTCCAGATTTCTGAAAGAGGTCCAATAGAGCGTCAAATTTTCGCCTCACAATTATATGGCTTTAGAAGAGAAACAATAAGGATGTTGCTAAGATGGTACAGGATTGAGCGCAAAGAAGAGGATTGCATGCATGACCGAAACCACCCCACGCTTGCGCGTGATCACGAGCTCGCCTCCTGTTGAACACACCGACGGGAAGGAAAGTCTCTTTCCTCCAACGTCATAAATAGGAACGCTCTTGATTCGTTACTTGATTTAGTCTACAGAAACAAGCCTACGGAAGATGGTCTACCAGTAAAATTGTATAGATAACCTACTTGCGGCTTGCCTTGTTATTCCATCTACTTTCCTTCCTATTCACACGCTACCCCCTGGTCAATTCCCTTCCACAAAAACTAGGCGAGGTTTCAAGACAAAGGAATCCACCTTCACTTTACCTCTCCCAAGTACCCCCCCACCTCATACCCCTCATACCTGTATTGACAGCACAAAGACCAAAAGATACCTATAGACAAACGACAAAGACAAACCACAATTTCTATCAATTCCTGTCAAATCCTCAAACAATCAAGCCAAGGTCGCCAAGATATTCCCAGTACGCGTAGACCCACCAAAAACGAAATCTGAAGGGCACTTCCTTCCACGATTTCCCTTCGCACAGTCGTACTTCTAGGTCATGCGAGTAATCAACTATCCGAGCCTAATCAGACAATTTAAATCTATTTAATTTTTTTTGGGAATCTCTATTTTACGAATTAACTCGAGTCTGCAAGTAGATATTGCGAACTTTCGCACCCGTTGTGACTCTCGTTATGGTCTGAAAGATGACATAAGAAGAGATATATAAAAACGCCCATATAAAGAATAGTAGGTAGTCATAAGATGTCTAAATATATACCTCGCAAAAAACCAAGACCATAAAATTCGCAATCTGAAACATCAAACAGATCACCTTAAGCTTGTCCATCCATCAAAACTCAGTTTCCAAAATGTCTAATCTGACTAGTAGCACCTAACCTTATTACCCCATATATAAGACAAAGCATCCCCATGATTTCGCACGGAAACATTCCACTTCATAAAGAGACGACACGACAAAGCTAATTTCAACGCATAGAAAAAACTACAATTTGTATTTCTGTTCCTTCCGAGAAGAAGAAAATAAACCCCGTAAAGTCTTGTCTACTTGTACTGACCGATACCCGCAGACCGAAAAACAAAAAAGACAAACTCCCAGATGCCTGTGTATCATCAACTCCAAAGGACCCCCCCAAGCAGAATAACCCGGGAAAACGCCACGCCCACGCCGCATTTTCCTACTCCCGTCCTCCCCGTGTGATTATCCCATGAATACCCGAAAGACGTTACTGAAAGAAAAGAAGAGAAAAATCTAGAGAGGTTTCATATCATCATTTCCTCCTCGCTCGTCTCCGTCAAACTTCCTTCACTCTCGGTACAATGACAAGTTTTCGAACCATCAAGACCGTTGAGATGACCAGAGTTATGTGCCATAAGCGGGTTCCCGTTCATCGGTGTACCGTTTAGTTGCGGGAAATCGGTCTTGTGGTCTATGTCGCCCATTATTTCGTTCAGGGTTTTCATCACTTCTATTCTTTCCGCTTGCGCTTTTTCCAATTTCGCTTTTCTGCTCTTCTCGATCTTGTCGGCTTTGGCAGTCTTTTTGGCGCTCCGATTGTCTTGGATTCTTCCGAATGCAACAACCTGTACGAGAACCATGAGAATTGTGTATCCCCAACACAACTGGTCGTTTTCGTGCATATCAAGATACGGCGTGGAACCGGGAAGAGGACCAAGTCGTTCGAATGTAGGATGGGGTGATCGGGAAGCAGTGACTGGGGGTGGCATGTAATGCGATACGAAAGTGTTTATGAGATGGAGAATGAAGGCGGGGTTAAGGATGATTGCGGGCAACAGGTAGTTGGAGGATATGGAAGGCATCGTTGTTGATTTGGTTTCTGGGATTGATGAGCGCATTTCTTGTTGTTTTGTTGTTTCCGCCGGAGTTCCTCTTATACTCACATGTTCTTCGGCTTCCTATTTCCGTTTCATTTATCCACAGCGAGCCGTTTCTGGTGGCTCAGCCTGTGTTTTCTATTCTTCTGGTTCTCCAGGGTGAATAGAGAATTTCAATCAGGTGAGTCGTTCTCGGTGGGGGCTTTGAGGTTATTGAGATGACTGGAATGTGAATTGATCGGGGCGTCAGCTTTCCGAGAGGGAAATATCAATTCGTGGTTGGGGGAGTCAGTAATTGTTGTTGGACAATTGCTTGTGAAACCCCGCTGCCTTTGACGATACGATGACGTTCTGGTGGTTCGTGCGAAACAGGTTTACGTTTGCGCCGAGGTGTTGAGCGTGGAGCAAAAAGAAATATGTAGGTGATAGGTGATTATCAAGGTTGCAAGCGAGTGTCCGGATGAGAGCAATTGAGATGTTCCAGCAAAGTTTAGATTTTGGTGCAATGGCAACAGAGGAGGAGGAGAGGGTGAGCATGTGTTCAGTGTTCAGTGTTCAGTGTTCTCCAGCTTTTGTTTGTCGAAGTAGCAGTAGCAGTAGCCGGCAGTAGGGCTCAAAGTAGGAGCCTGCGAGCCAGCCAGGCTGCTCGGGAACTCGAACCTGGGAATACATTCCAGGCGCATACCTGCCATACCTGCCATACGGCCCATACCCTACGATGGTGGATTGTAGCTTCCTTCCCGCATTGACTTTCTCTCCTCCCGGGTGAGGTTCAGCTAGCAAAAATTTAACATGAACCTATCACAGATCACCAACCGGCCACATTATGGTTGACTGGCACTCTTTTGACATGTGCCGCTGTGCGTGATGTTTTCGTTGGTACCGAGGCGCTGTGTAGCCTGTACCTGTAGGTAGGCGTAGGCACGGAAACCGGTCTTTCAAACGATGGGAAATGGAAAATCAGGCTCCATTTTCCAGCACCACATTTTCAGGGTCCTCTGATCCGACTGATCTCCAGCTGATGGGTGCCAGGACCCTGGAGTGATCCCCGTTGGCATTGAGGCTCGACAGGCTAAAAATAATCTGCCCGCTGTGACTGTGGCTCAAAATCTGTGGCTAGTTCGATGAGGCTACGAGCCACGTAGCAAACATTGCTACAATAGGCAAGGCTAGCACCGTGACATGCGTAACAGCATCTATCAAACCAAACGCAACATACGAGTAATCACCTATCACGGCTCGACAATCCCCTGAATTAAACTTCCATCAGACGACGGCCCCGAGCCTTACCATCACTCACTATGGTATGTATCCAATACCTACCCTACAGAATCTCCTTACAGAAACTAATGATATCCTTCAGAACTCCCTCTTCAACACCGCCCTCAAGCAATCCACCTCCCTCAAACGCGACCTCTCCTCGCCTCCATCAGGCACCCAACTCACCCCCTCCCTCCTCGGCCAAATCTCCGCATCGCTAACCTCCTTCTCCCGAACTTTGGACCAATACGGCGATCTCGCAAAGAGCGAACTAAACCCATCAAAGCAAGAAAAAGCCTACGAGCGAATAGACACCTTCCGCGCCGAACTCCAATCCTTCCGCGAACAACTCAAAGAACTAAAAGCCCAATCCGAAGACGCATCCGCAACCACAAACCGACAAGAACTACTAGGACGACGACCACATCACACCAGTACACCGGATAATCCCTATTCTAACGCGGCGATAAACGCGAATGCCGCAGCGCAGAATCCATGGGCGCCGAAGGATAGGGGTGAGACGGGTTTGGGAATGGGGAGTGGAGATATGATGAGAGAGAACCATGCCTTACGCGAGCAGAACTTTTTCGCGAATACCAATAGTGCGTTAGATGAGTACCTTGCGCGGGGACAGGCCGTCTTGGGGGATTTGGCGCAGCAGAAGGAGATGTTGAAGGGGACGCAGAAGAGGCTTTATAGTGTGGCGAATACGTTGGGGGTTAGTGGGGATACGATACGGATGGTTGAGCGGAGGGCGAAGCAGGATAAATGGATTTTTGGGGTGGGTGTTGTGGTGTTTTTCTTGTTTTGTTGGTTGGTGTTGCATTATTTGAGGTAGGAGACGATGTGAGTTAGGGGGGAGAAAGGTTTTGCAGCATTTTTGTAGCGAGGCGTTTGGGGAATCCAGATTTATCATGTTGTTGCTGTATGTGTATGTAAGATTACAACTACGTCGAAAAAACTGGTGGAGCTATCCTATCTATCTATTTAGCTTATCTGATATCGTTTAAGAGATTCTTTGCATGTACAGTACTCGATTTCCCGGGTTAATATTCTAGCTACTAGTAGGAAGTAAACATGATTGGTAAACACTTACACTTTTAGACACAGCCAGCAGGCAACTTTTGGACAAATTTGATAGCTAACCGAGTTAGATTGAATACAATATCGGGTTTCCTTCCTTTAAGCCAATAGAGTTTATGATTTCCAAGCATTTTCAAGGAATCGCTGTGAAATCTATACTCCACGCCTTACAAGGTTCGAAGACATAAGATTACCTAGACACGAACTTTTTCTTTGGATATTTTGTATTTTATATTAGAATTAGGTGGCTATCCTTGTTTATTATTATATATAGTTGTATATAAATCTAAATAGTCTCGCTAATCCGGTCCGGTCTCGCTAGTCTGTCTTGTAAATAGATAATTCTTTGTTGTTTACATACCTACTTCTACTAGTACTCGCTTAATTTTGAACACACGAACTTGATAGACAAATAATACTACTTGCATTTATCCTCACTATCAACGCACTAGTTAATAGTGAAATCTCTAATCACTAAACTACTAATCACTAAACTAAATAACTCACAATGACTCGATGGGATATCCTACTGTATCTTTATTAGCTTTCTATGTATCGCCCTTGTTATTCTCGAGTAGTAGATGGAGTATTCTACGACGAGTGGACGACGGTACTAAGGGCTACGGAGCAGGAACGGGAGATGTGAATGTAAAAGATAAGGTAGTAGGTAATGTAGGGGAGGGGAGGAAGAATTGTGGGACGTATGAGAAGATATGATGCGAATGTGATAGGATTGGATTATAGGGTTATAGGAGGCTTGGAATATAAATGTATGTAAGAAAGATATAGGATAGGGTACGTATATATAGTTATAACAACTAATGCAGCGTCTATATCGTTGAAACCTGTATTAATAAAGTATTTTTTATACTAAACCGTGTCTTTTATTCTATCGATAAGTAAAGAAAGTTTAATAATAATAAGTACTTATCAAGGGTCTAGGGCAATAGTACTTATCCATCAAAGTTTACTAAAGAAAACTAATAAACAAGTCCGACGGGTTACTAGAGAATCGTATGTAAATTACTTGTTCTTTAACTTGTCCTTTTGTATCGTATAATATATTAAGACGTGCTATATATCTTGAATTAAAGTATATATAATAGGTTGGGATTAGAGTTAGGGTTCGTAGAATATTAATTTTTTATGGTCTAAATATGTCTTTAATTATATAGATAAGTACGTACGCTTTAATTATATAGTTAAATCCTACTCTATTTAACAGCTAAATACTTTTAATTATCTGGCCAAATGCCCCTCGATTTGAGGTCAAAATACGACTTTTTCCTTAGCCAATTCTGGTCCGAATGCCCCTCAATTTGACAGCCAAATGCACTTCAATTGTGGTGCGATATCACTACATTCACTCGTTTGTACGCTTTAGCTCACGTTTATTTGCACATACGTGGCAAAGCTAGTTGTTGTTGAAACTACTCTTTGTACTTGTTTGTGGTTGTAGTTTCAGCTACTGCGTTGTAGGGGGAAAGCGAGGAGGTCCGTCACGTGACCTACGGGTATATGGAGGTGTAGAACCTGTAGCTCCACCTACTTAGCTACCTATATGAATGTAATACCGCTTGTTGCGCCTATATCTTGACTCCTAGAGTCAACCAAAAGATTGTATGACTAAATGTTCTTTAATTATATGGCTAAAATCTTATTAATTAAAGAGCTAGACTACGGTTGTAGACAGTATATTATTTATTTTTAATTTTGGCTACTACTAAGTACTTGGTGTTGGTGGCGGGATCCCGTAGCGTCACTACCCTACCAAAAACCACCCTAGACAAGCTCTAATTGTTTATTACTGAGGAGTACTCGAGTACACTCGCCTTAAGTAATATTACGGTGGTTTTGCAGGGGATTCAGCTGACTAGGATGGTAGAGCTCTTTATCCGGTTGCTACTGTTGAGCCCTGACTGGGGTGAAATTAAACAATACCCCAGCACCAACTCGTAACTACCCGGTGTCTTCGGCCATCCAACTTCGGTCGACCAAGTTTTTGTCCTTTAATATGTTACTTCTATCCATATTCTAGCACTGTCGACGGTCATGGCCGAACGTACTGATCTTGAGAAGGATCCGGTCATCAATGTCGAAGACGAGAGACATAAATCCGCAGATGCAAACGAAAATGGAAAAGAATCGATTTTCGAAGAAGGACAAGAGAAGAGCACCCAAAAGTTCGACATCAAGCCCAGCGCCACTGTTGACTATCTAGAAGGGATGCACTTGGCGATCGTCATTACCTGTCTATACTTTGCGACCTTCCTTGCCGCCATCGACACGAGCATGATCACTGCTTCAGTTCCAAAGATCACAGCGGATCTCCATTCTTTGGATTCTGTTTCATGGATCAGTGCTGGATACACTCTGACATTGACCGCCTTTCAACCTGCCTTTGGCAAATTATACAAATTTTTCAAAGTCGAGGCCGTTTATGTTACGTCTATTATTCTTTTCGAGGTAGGCTCCGTTCTGTGTGCTTCAGCACACGATGGAGTACAATTCATATTCGGACGAGCCATTGCGGGACTCGGCGCAGCGGGGCTCACACAGGGTGCACTTTGCATTGTCACCCACACTGTCAAATATGAGAAGAGACCGTTGTATAATGGCATTGTCACAAGTGTGTTTGGTGTAGCAATCTGCTTTGGACCTATAATGGGTGGCGCCTTGACAAACAAGGCTTCATGGCGATGGTGTTTTTGGATGTGAGATACGTTATTGCAGAGTCACAGAAGAAACTTTTGATCGCTAACTCGCCTTCTAGAAATCTCCCCATCGGTGGTGCTTGCCTTGTTGCGATTCTAGTGTTCCTGCGCGTTCGGGCTCAACGAGATTCTCTGCGCATGTTGTCAATCAAGGAGAAAATGAAGAAGATTGATATATTTGGAACTGTAGTCTTTGTAGGCGCTATCTGCTGTATACTTCTTGCACTACAATTTGGTGGACAGACACATCCCTGGAATTCTCCTACCATAATCGTACTTTTTGTTTGCGGAGGGATATCTCTACTTGTGTTTGGACTTTTGCAATGGAAGCGTGGCGAGGACGCTTTGTTGCCACTTAGGGTTCTGAGCCAACGAAGCATATGTGCTGCGTTCTTTGCTCTGGGCTTACTTGGCTCCGCAAATGTAGTGGTTCGTAACCATATTCCAGACATGAGTCTCTTGGGAACTGATATTCTCACCACTAGGTCTGCTTCTATGTGCCTTTCTACTTTCAGGCGGTCCAGGGTGTCAATGCAATGACCAGCGGTATCCGATTTATTGCATATTTCTTACCACTTATGGTTGCAATTGCAGTCAGCGGAGCTTGCGTGACAAAATGGGGTTATTATGTATGCTCCCCATGTTTAATTTTAAACACTGGAATTTTACTGACGAATTTCATTCTTATAGGTTCAGCCAATGTTATTTGGTGAACTAGTGATGATTGCTGGCTGTGTTTGCCTTATGCATCTACAAGTAAAAACCAAAGCTGTGGAGTGGGCTGGCTTTCTTGTGATGACGGGCATAGGCATGGGAATTGCACAACAACTGCCATATACTGCTGTTCAAGTCGCTCTCAGGTACTATCACTCTTGAAGTTTCGAATATAGTTGGATTTGATACTAATGCAACATAGTGATGCCGATATCCCAACGGGCAATGGTGATAACAATTTCTCCTTCCACCCAGTCTATCTACTTTGCACTAATCTAATTATCGTGACAGCCATTATTCTGTTCTCATGGCTAATGGGAGGGTACGTACCGTCGCTTCAATCTCCATACTACCCATCTAGTTGCATAAGATCATTAGATGCGTATTAGTACTAATTCATGATTTCATTCATTCTAGGGCTATTTCTGTCGCCATTGGACAAAACATATGCTTGAGCACCATCAGAAGCGAGCTTCCAAGGCTCACAGTCGAGATCGATCCAGAGACAGCTCTCAAAGTTGGAGCTTACGGACTTCAACAGCTCAGTATCTCCCCTGCAGCATTGGCAGCCTTGCAAGAAAGTTGGAACCTCGCTGTAACTCGCACTTTCATATACTCTATCGGAGCAGTGAGTGCTGCTGTGCCTGTCACGTTATGCATGGAATGGAAGAATTCGAGGCAGGAGGGAAAACGGAGGCGTGATGAAAACGGATGCCATGCCGAATAAAACACCGAGGGTGATCACAACAGTGTTGGTGTTGGTGTCGGTGCTGATATCTAGGGTATGAGTGCCAATATGTTGTTGGTTTTATATATGGATGTAATCCGGTAATCTGAATGGCGGAAGTAACGTAGCACACATGTATTAGAAGCGGCTACCGGTATCCTTCCCCACAAATCATCACCACAAGTGCTCACAATTCATTTTCGTAATCGAGTAATAGTCAGTGCGTCTTTCTACTGCGCTGTCGCTTGTAGTCAGTTCAAGCAAGTGTCCCGCGCTACGTCGGAACATCAAATTACTATGTAAACCACACTAAAAAATATAGGCATTTGGCCATATAAAGAAAGCACATTTAGCTGTCAAATCGAGGGGCATTCGGACAAGAATTAGCTAGGAGAAAAGTCGTATTTTAGCCTCAAATCGAGGGGCATTTGGCCATATAATTAAAGCGCATTTAGCTGTCAAATCAAGGGGATTCCCCGAGCTTGTTTATTATTTTTCGATACCAGAAAATAGCGTACAAGTGGTACTAAGTCAGTAGGGGGACCCCCTAGACCCTCGAAAAGTCGTTGTACATAACTTTTGGTGTGGTCCACATAGTAACTTGAACGGGACACTTGCTTGAACTGACTAGAAGCGACAGCGCAGTAGAAAGACGCACTGACTATTAAGCAAGTAACATTATTATTACTCGGGAGAGCGTGCAAAATATCTGTATTCAGGCTGGGAATCATTCCTTTGATAAGATCAAGTTCCAAGGATTAGATTCTGTTGCCTGCATTAGTATCCATGTACTTGTAGGGCCGGAATAGGAAGTAGCCAAGTATCTTGTATGAAGTATTTAAATGTGGCTTACAGGAGGACTCCTCAATTATTCGAGCGACTCCATTGACGTAATTTTGGTGCATGAACGTGGCGCTTGGTATTCTAAAACTTTCCCATGTGGCACCAAAGAACAGTTCTGTACTACCACATGTTCCAATTGTCTGGTACGATGATGACCGGCGTTGGGGCTGTAATCTTCTTCTTTTGGTCACCGTTACACCGTGCCTCATGCATGTCATCTTCGGCGGTCGATCGAACAGGCAGCTGTCCAGGCTCCAGGCCTATCATTCACAACTACCAAAGGCACAAACAGACACGGGTACGATAACGATATATATCCTACACCGCCCAGGGGATCCTTTAACCAGGATTAAGCACCCTCGCTTGGATAGTGATTAGCGCATAATTCTAGGCCTATTTTAATAACCCAGCAGCACTAAGCTGTTGAACTACGTAAAATTTAGTGTGTAAAGAAGGCTATAGTATTAGGTATTTCTATAATAGAGAGTAGTTAAATGGTTTACACAAATCACTATATAACTAAAGTAAGGTCGTAAGTTAAGAAGTACTATTATAGCTTGCAAATTTCTCGCGTGGTTTCCAAATTAAAGCACTCTACTTGGCCCGGACTCGGATTTATAGTTTTTCTATATTATATAACCTGATAATTAATATATCGCGGATAAACGATATATCGCCGGAAATATACTTACGATACGATAATCGCCGGCTACCCCCCGATATCACATCGATATTATCGTGCCCAGGTCTGAACCAAAATGCACTCGATATGGGGGCTTTTTGAGGCATTTGCTCCGAGTAATTGCAGGTGTAAAGTGCTACCTGTCTTTGGGAGATCTTTTCCGATTTGATGGCTGCAGGAATACATACGAATGCGATATGATTGAGACTTTGAGCTGATCAGAAAACCATCAAGCTGGAGAACAAAGTCTGCGTTTGAATTAATTCTTGAATCTTCGAAATTAAAACAAAAGTCACATAGGCAGGCTTACTTCGCAGCACTCCGCAAAATTAAGTAACCATGAACTCGAGAATGGTCTCCCTGCTATTCCCCCCTCTTTTCCTTCAACTCCTTCAAATGCCAGACAACACCCTCCTCAATACTTAGATCCATTTCATCAATCGGATTGTAACCCATCCTGTCCCTTGCTTTCTCGATACAGAATGTTCGCTCTTCGGTGACGTATCGAATTGTGTGGCTTCGTAAAAACGCGGGGGTCTTTTGCCCAAATGTGAATATCCAATACACCCACTCTAAAGCAACAGCAAGTCCCAATACAAGCCATGCTGGCACAACCTTAATTTTCTCTGGTGGAGTTCTATCACCAGCAGCTGCCCAAATCTTACGACTGAAATTCCAAAATGGGATTGGCTTTCCGTCAGTGATAAAGAATGCTTCTCCAGCGACCTTCGATTCAGAAGTGGGGCTCAGGTGCAATAAAGCTCGATAGGCTAAGACGTGAGCCCGGGCGGCGTTTCGAGCGGAGAGAAAATCCATCAATACTTTGTTGTTTCCTATTTGGTTGGTGTGTTTATTCTCGTGGAGGACTTTGATCACGCCTGGAATCATTTGATTGTCTCTTTCGCCATATATAGGTGCAATTCGAAGGCAACACGTTCGAAGCCCATTTGGATCATTGGAATCTCGGACAATCTGATCAGCGATTGCTTTGGTGGTCGTGTAGTAGTTGAAATCGGTCTTCGAGTTTGTGGGTACCAATGGCTGCGTTTCTGTTGTATAGTTGTAGGGAGGTTGTGCAACGCTTGAGGATGAGGTGTAAATGAAGGCTTTTGTCCTTTCGCTTTGTTGGGAACGTGCAATGAGTGCTTTAGTCCCTTCAACATTCACATCATAGAATAATTTCGCGCTTGCTGTATTACCTGACGATATAGGTGATGCGACGTGGAATACGACAGTCGGTTTGACATCTGCGAAGATGGAATCAAGGTCTTTTGTGCTGTTGAGGCTTCCTGCATGGTATTTTACCTTTGGTAACCGATTTTGGGTTGGATTGCGTGAAAAAACATGAATCTCCGAAATAGACGATTCTTTGAGTAGGGCTTTCACGATGTGGAAACCAACGCAGCCGCAACCACCTGTCACGAGTACTGTATCTGTCGCCATCTCGTCAAGTTTTGTTGAGATTGAAATAAAATGTTGGAAGTTTGGCTTGGTGAGTAAGGCTGTTGGTTTCCGCAATGAGAACTTACCAGCCACAATTTACCAGGTATTTTAGAATGCCCCCCTTTCCCCAGATCTTCGTAGCCCTACTTTCTTAGCACCTGAAAGATTAGTGAGCAATTGTTCGTCTTATTATCGATTGGGCTATGGGCCCTAGGTCTGTGGGCGCTTCCTTCGCTGAGCAGCCTGCTATTGACATAACACCCCCCTAAATGTATGTAGCCCAGTGGCACAATGCACATCCAACCACCCATCACTTATTCAATGGAAGCCCCCCACCTCATTTCTCTCTCAAATTTAGTTGATTCCATTTTTGACGGAGTGAAAAAGAAACACTCATTCATCTTGCTTTTATCACCTTATATATCATACGCAAAGAGAAATATTGGCCAGTAATTCATTTTCTACACATAAGTCATGGCAGATATCTTAGCTATCTTAGCATCATTACCTTATGAGGTGAAATACAATTTGCCAGTGATACAGCCGCCAGCAGGCATGCAGACAAACTTCAATTCAACTGAATCAAGAGGCCCCACCACCCTCGCAGTCGCGTCGGTTCTCTTTGTTTTGATGACTATTGCATTTTCAATCCGGATTTATGTTAGATTCTGGATTACCAGGCAAGCTTCTTGGGGAGACGGTAGGCCGAAAATATGCTAAGCTGCAAGAACCAATGCTAAACTCGCTGCAGTATCGTGTATCGTTGCAGCTGTAAGGATAATCCTTTCTCCACGAAAGCTGCCACCTATTTATTATTCTAACTATGAAAAGCTTGGTGCAACGGCGTATTTCTTGAATCTAGTTATAGGTGAGCATTTATGGCACTTCCAATTTTGGGGCCCACGTGTACTTATTTGACTCAGCTATCAGAACTTCACCACTTGGCCGGCATCTTTACAATGTTAGACTTACAGAAGTCGACGACCGCTTTATCATAGTAAGCCTTCTAATATATTAAACCTCAGACTTGGCTAACGTTATAGACAACTGCTTATCTCGCCGTGGTTCTCACTCTGCCGGTGCTTCTAGCTGCCAAGTTAACCTTATTTGCTCTTTACTATGAAATATTCCACCCTTTTAAATGGATGAGAATATGCGTTTATCTTGGTGTCGTGTTGACGATTTTATTTCATGTTGGTGCAGGAGTTGCTCAGTTCGTACTATGCACACCTGGAAGAGGGGAGACATGGCAGTCTCATGTTTACAGCAAAGCTGAAGCCGCATCACAAGATAATGCTGTCCCATTTTCCTCGATAGGACTTATCATAGATGTCTATCTTCTGGTTCTGCCTATTAAGGCATTGAGCGATCTCCAATTACCAACGGCTCGGAAGATTGCTATAGGCGTGGTTTTTCTTACCGGTATCTTGTGAGTGTCCTGAAAGTTGCGAGAAGAAAGCCACAGCCACTGATTCAATCATCACAGAGCTTGTATAGCCTCTTCATTGAATATTTGGCTCCGACAAAGCTATGCTAGATCAGCAGATGCCACATGGTTAGCTCCATATGTTATTCTGTGCACGTTCGTCAAACACTCTCAAGGCGCTTCCCTAAATTTAGCTAAGATATGCGATTAGATTGATAGAAATGAACATCGGGGTAATTGTCGCCTGTATGCCAGCCATATCGAAACTTTTCAACCAGGCCTTACCACGTCTCAAGGCTCTACAAATGTCTTTTCGAGCCTCCCAATTTCGTAATGGACGAGGAAACTCTGCGGGTTACTCCTCTAAGCGAGCAACCGATGAACAAGTTACTCCTGCAGAATCCCAAACAGAACCAAACAGCAACACTTCTCCTTTCAGAGAGTACAGGAAAATGAAAAGCGGTCCTGAACTTCCGTATGAGCTCAATCATTTACCGAGCGTCTCTACAGACATCCGGACGAGTATTCCATCAAGGGGTGACATTTCAGAAGATAGAATTCATCTTAAGCGGGAGGTATGGCAAGCATGAAAGCTTGACTTGAAGCAGTTCGGGGAAGGAAATGCTCAAAGTGAAGCATAGGAATCTGGAGGAATCAATTTTTAGGAACCGTGTTAAATCGTGTATTACAGAAACAGCTGCTCGGAAAAGGATTTCAAGGGAGTTGATGGAGAACACGACACATATCGTAATATGAGTTTGCGAACACATTTCTTTCTGCAAATACTTTTGATACGTGCAACGTTGCCATCGAATTTAACTAACTAATATAGAATGAAAATAGGGTTATCAAAGCTTAAACCCCCAAGTTCCATCTTGAAAGCCCTCTCTCATCTTCATCTTGACCATAGTTTTCTTCAGAGGTGGAGTAACAATTGATGACATGACATTATTATTGGGACACGGCTTTACCCATGTACCTCCAATTGGCTCTATATCATACCGGAGAGCACACATCGAAACAACAGAGAGGATTTCGGTACTTGCGAAGAACCTACCAGCACATAAGTTTGCGCCGCCGCCAAAGGCACGAAATGCGACACCTTGGGAACTTCCCCCTGATTTTGTGAATCTCAGAGGGTCAAATTCTTCAACGTTGGGGCCCCAAATCTCCTCGTTGAAGTGCATTGGTCGATTTGGAAGCATAACGAAGCAGTCTTTCTTGAGCAGGAAACGATTGGAAATGGTCACGTCTTTCACGACCATTCTTGTACCACTTCCCAGCGCTTGATGGCGCAGTGCTTCCTTCATTATCGAATCAAGAACAGAAGAGCTGCGAATACCATTGATATCGAGTGTTCGTAAGATTTGGCCTTCTGTCTCTTCCGTATGGAGATGCTTCATGGCTTCGGATCGAACTAGCGCTAAAACATCTGGTTTCGATAAAACATGGTATAGCGTCCAGAATCCAGATGGTACCGTGTTTGAAAGTACTGTGATACCCTGAACAACATCAAGACGCGCAATATCATTGAGCGACATTGTACCTTTTGTGTCGTTATACCTGCCTTGGGTCATCGTAGAAGATGTCCCTTCTTTTCCTTGAAGATAGAAATTTTCGAATGCCCTTGTAATACGCTGGTGGGCTAGATGCGATTTTCTAGCAAGTAACATGGGGAGAAATCCAATGAGCAGCGAACCAACATTGTCTGATACGTGCCTTTTTTTGTAAAGTTCAGCTAAACCCTAAGAATCGATTTATAGAATGACTTACCAAATGTCTTTCTCGCACTGAGGGTTTCTGTATGAATTTCCAGGACCATATAAAGCATCGGTTGTTCCAAGAATCATTACATGTTTGACCCATTCCCACAGGTCAGTGTCATTGGAAAAAGGCCCCTCTTCGAATGTTGACAGTGTATCAGAGACACTTTTCAACATTATCTTGTTCATCTCATCTAATGCAATACCTGGTTTCAAAATGTTGATCATAAATTTAAGACCGTCGACAAAGGTGCCATGTTCTCCACCTTCTCCTTGCACGTTGTTCAGTAGCAACGTTGACCCCTCTTTGCTCAGCCCTGCCAATCGAGCACCGAAAATTGCTTCAATCCAGGGAAACGAGAGGGTTTTTGGATGTCGTTGCACTTCCCGAGCAATGTCGGGAGATGTTATGACGTATACTTTTCCCGCCGGCATAGCAAGCGTGAAAGCTGGATAGTTGTGTTTCGCGCTGTGGAAAACCTCGAAGTCAGATCAAGCTATCAATTTGAAAGATAGCCAGTGAAGGATCAGTGGAGAACTCTACTTCACATTGCTGTAGTACGGAATCTTGTTGCGAAACAACCCAATTGCATGACCGAAGTAAGGAATGTGAGAGGTAATGTAGGGCGGTTCCTCTGGGAATTTTTCAACGTCGAGGAACTTTGATAATAGGAAGACAGTGACAAATAGAATGGCTGCTCCAGGTATGTAATATACGCTGGGGTCTTTATATTCCATCATGTAGTGAAAGGTACCATTCAAGGTCAAAGGGCTTGCTGGATGGTCTCTATCGGTGTGAATTTGGATATCTTCACTGAGGAGCTCCTAGTGTCTGCGAAGACACTAGCATGTTGAACTAGCCAACAACTTGAAAAGTTGTGTAGTGTGTCTAGGTGTGGCGTAGGTGTGGCTGTGTTCTGGCATCCTTAGTGCCCCTGCATTTGTTGTGGCACACTGTACAAGCAGATACCAAGACAACACCCAAATGCCGCTTATTTCTTAGACCCTAGTACCTATAAGCTCAAAGTAAGACCTTGAGGCAAGGGCGCATTACACCTTCTACTTCTGTCAAAAACATAGGTATAGGATACGTACATTTTCTCAAGGGGTGGTGGGCGTGACATCTTGCAGATCTCGCTTAATCCCTTATCATAAATTTGTCACATTTTGTAAACAGAAAACAATAATACGAACTTCAAATCATCCGTTTAGATATACGGATACTACTTATGAACCAGGGATTCTCAGATTTGTGTGTGCTGCGCATCTATCATCAGGGGTGCTGGGAGGGGGCACCATAATAACCGGTGAAGATCAAGGTAATGGTTTGGTTTTCAGCAGCAAGTGTTCTCGTCCTTCTTCAATCAGCCTCATATGTTGCATGATGTCATGTGGATGGAGAATTATGAGTTCATACAGCTGCTATTCCCTAATGATTTAACTCGATACTGTATCCAATCTCCATATCACCCTCTTTTCCACCAAACCCCAAAACTTTAAAGAGAAGCAACCATGATGTCAACAAATCACACATCTGAAGTTGATCCTGCGCAACAATCTCCCGGAATTATTCACTTATTAAGTGACTACTGGAGATGGTATTATGTTTTGTTAATAATCTTTGTTTTGGAGGCTCGATCAGCTCTCAAAGTCTACCACATTCGGCCGGTGAAGTTCCCCGGTTATGCTCAAAAGATGTTTCCACTAACGTGTCGAGTAGCGAAATATCAAGCTACTAGGAACACCTACTTTCTTTGGTAATTGGGCCACGGGAATAATAAACATCTTTAAACTACGGAGCATGGTTCTTGAAGGATATCAAAATGTATAGAGTCAACTTTTACATTACTAGATACTGTTCAGAGCTCGCAGCAGATTACTCTCTCATTTCTCTATATGATTCTTACTCACCTTATCTTGAGCAACCTAACAGCCTTATAGAGAAAAGAGACAATTTGGGCAATGCCTGCGCGCGATAAATACCAAATTTGTGTGGCATCGGAAGACAAGATTATAGAGTTCAACAACGCTCCTCAGCACGTCCTCTCTCTTCAAGGTGCAGTTCATGAGGTTAGTAATAACAACTTATATTCAGATATAAACACGCTAATCCAATTAAAAGCTGTTCCCACCATATGAGCTCTATGGTGGTATGCCTGCAGGAGATACAGCTGGCAATCTGGGGCTTTCCCAAAGTATTTTTCGCAATGACTTGCGCGTACACTTGGCCGACTTTGAGCCACTCATGGGCCTGGAAATAAGACAGGGGTTTGAAAGAGAGTTTGGAAGTGTAAAAGCCAATAAAGATGGTACGCGTTGAGGATTCTTTTCTATCTCCACGATAAGCCCCAACTTCCGATTCTCTACCAGGATTTTTGGCTAACCCAAGACTTAAAGGGTGGAAAAGAATACCGTTATATAAAGCATCCTATCGACTGACTTCAGGCTTGAACAGCTTGATAATTGTTGGCGAGAAGCTATGTTAGTATCATCTCGCAAAGAAGAAGCCCTCTGTATCTAACAAGAATTTTCATACAGCTAATGATCCAGAATTCAAGAAATTACTTCAACGTTATCTTAGTACGGCGACTGTTGTAGAGGAGATTCTCCGTATGATACCACTCTTTATGAAACCGTCAGTTGGAGATTTCCCCGCCTTTGCGTGATTTACGTATAGAACTAAAATGCACAGGGCCGTTGGGAATGCCATTATGCAATATGTTGGGAAAAGAACTGAAATCCGGAAGCAAATTTGCGATACCATCCAAGAACGCATAAAAAGGCCGTCAAACGACAAGCTCAAGAAGGATGTACGTTGAGATTCTTTCTCGTCTTAGTTTAAGATAAAGATAATCTAATTCTAATTATTGCTGACTCTTCACCTTTAGATGGACTGTCTTCAGTGGAGTATCGATCGTTCTCGGCAAGCACCGTTATCCGATATAGCTTCACATGTTTTAGCAATTTTATTTGCATCGACACATCAAATTCCAATTGTAAGTGTATCGAATCCTGTCCGGTGGATGGATCATTATTGTTGTGCTATTTAATAAAGATTTCGTATCCGTGTAGTTAGTTTCTTTTGCCATATACCGTTTGTGCCTGCACCCGGAGTATATTGTACCACTACAAGAAGAAATTGATCTTTGTGGAGGAAACTTTCACGATCCTAATAACCAAGAAATGCCACTGCTCGACAGTTTTTTGAAGGAGGTGGCTAGACTACACCCTATCACCGTTGGTAAGGTTTTATTCCTCCTCTGTTCAAGTACAGTCACGCACATATATGCTTACAACTTTCCAGTGACTATGCCACACAAAGCGCAAAGTCCCTTTACCTTTTCTGATGGTGGTTATGTTCCGGCAGGAAACTGGGTCTGCATTCCCCAGCAAGAAATTATGCTGGACGAGAAACTCTATCCTGAACCGTCGATGTTCCAAGGCTTTCGTTTTGTAGACTGGAAAGACGATGGCACACCTTCGAGGCGCGCAACCTCAAAGTCTCGATTTTCGCATCCTGCCCACCTATTTCCTTTTTGGGGAACAATAAAAAATGCTTGGTATGAAGTTTCCTTATTTTCCTTTCTTAATGATCCGATGATCACAATTTTCACTTCGCAATCTCTTTCTGATGAAAATGAGCTTGAAGTTTGATCCTTGTGTTCAGCTTCGCAGACCAAATACAAAATTCAGCACTAACTAGTTGCCAGCCCCGCACGATTCTACGTATCAATGGTCTCTAAAATGATGCTTGCACATTTTCTTACCAACTACGATGCCAAACTCACAAACCCTGGAGCTCGAAGTACTTTTGCATGGGGTTTGTCAACCGTACCACACTCATCGTTGACAATTTTGGTTCGAGAACGGATGGAGAAGCATTGATAATTTGCTTGTCATTGGTGCTTGAAGTACTTCTATCGGAGTGAGAACAGTGTTGGATTGGATTTTACATGAAAACTTGTTTTGTTCTATTTCTTAGTCACAGAACTTCGTTCTCTAAGATCATGTGATTGAGATGCTGGGGAGTACGAGTATGTCTTATTTTGTTCACATCATTTCAAAACTTATTGAAATGTTTTAGTTTTGAAAATAACTCCTTCGCAGCTTCTATTGACTTGGGAAAGCCACAAGAAAGACTATCGGTGTAGGAGCCGAGGCCATTTGGACTGGCAGTTGCGGTAGGCGGATTCTACACCGATAGTCTTTCTTGTGGCTTTCCCAAGTCAATAGAAGCTGCGAAGGAGTTATTTAATTTCAAAACTAAAACATTTCAATATCTGCTGCTTACCTAGTCAAAGATTCTGAAATCACGTGTAGGAGTTCTACTACCTACCTACCTATACCTATTCACTCTACTACGTGCGTTAACCACAACACTATCTAAACATTCAACCTCATTGCGATCGTCTACCCTAAAATAAACTCAAGACTCCCAAAAAGAATTATTAGAAATGAATAAAAGAAATGCAAAAAAACAAGCATAGCTTAGTATGCTCGGACTAACTCTGCTTCCGTAGGAAGTTGGTTTATCTCGCATTATCAGGTGTCAGGTCCCCCAACTGAGCCATTTGGAATGACTTGGTGTACTGATCTGATTGCTGGGAGGAGAGGGCTTATTTGCTACTTTAGAGTGCAAAGAGGTTTTGGAGGTGTGGGTAATTTTCGGTGGATTTCTCTGCTACATTGAATAGTGAAGCTAGCTCAGCAACAGGAAATCTCCAAATTTCCAGTCTTCCGTCTTTTCCGTAACACAATTGAGTAACCATATTTCATACAAGTTCGACGTGATATCGTCGTCTACCAAGTACTCTTACATAAAGAAACAGCTCTCTGGTTGGAGCTTTACGTGAACCCTCGCCAAAGCGATTGTTGTCCTTACAAGGGCCATTTCAACTGAAAGTTGGCCCGCTACTTTCCAATCCGTCGAAGCTGGTAACTCAAAGTAAGGAAGAGATAAGCCGTACGAACAGTGTTGGGTTGACTGTCAAGTCAAATGGTACGGGTAAAACTAGTGGTATAATAATCGTATAGCTAGGCTAAGGAGTGTGGGTTGTAAAGGCCAGCTATATATCCCACCTGGTGTTGTCACGTGAGTGCCCCCCCCCCTCACCGCCAACATATCACATATCCCGTCTCTCAGGTAGCTACGATACCCAGACAACACCAAAGCACAGGGAGCGAAGCCCAAGAAATATCAATGAGTAATGATTGACATGTGAGCAGAATTGGCCAAGTAAAGGCTATCTCAGCGACACCGTTGCGAAGTGGCTTAAGAGAAGGTATGTGCCAAATGTACTGACAGGGATTATTGATAACAATATGAGAACAAATAATAGGTGAGGAATTGTTGGGATGAATTTAATAGAGCTTGGATCTTCTGAGTATGGTTAACGGCTGCTACGGCTTCCTATGCTCCTTAAATTCTTTAATTATTAGTGTAATTCGGTGCGATAGTAAGGGCATTTAAAAGAGATGCCATAAGGACTAAAAAATGGCAAATAAAGTAGATAATGTTCTGTCTGCTACGTGGAATATATGCGTACCTAGGTATGGATAGCCTTATATTGTCACGTGATTAAACTCGTGAATATATCGTAACAAATTCTTTTTTTAGTTAGCTATTTTATACCCCTAAGTGTCATTCTAAGACTTAACTATAAAAATGTTCGTTTACTTGAGGTGTCTCGCATTGTGGAACACTTATACGGCGCCGGAAAAACGATTACCCTTGAAGGTTTCAATTTCCCTGATTTTCTGCAGCGGGAAAGGCGAATTTTAGCGAGACGGTCTAGATCGGTCTCCTCGCAACATCCAACAATCACGGAACGAAACCCAAAAACCATCGAGGTATCTTAGATGAATTTGTTGCATATCGCATCGCTGATCACCTCAAACTGGGAAAAGTGTAAAGTTGATTCTTGGACAGGTCGGTGGGAGTCTGGGAGACTGCACTGAGTGCGGTCTGGTCTGGTCTGGTCTGCTGCAAGTCGCGCAATCTTTCTTGGCTTGGTGTGTTGCACATCGCAACCGCGACCCAGCCCGATCATGGACCTTCTTAGGTGATTCTGCCGCACCGGAATAGAGGCTGGACCTGGCTATCATCCTTTCTGATCTGACCCCCCCCCTCCTCTTCCCCTTATGTTTCTCTACCCCCCATCCTTAATTTGGGCAAGAAGGGAGATTTTGTTGCATTTCGCAATGTCGATCCTTCTAGACTGTTCGTTGTGCGGGCAGTGCATTTTTTTCCCCGAACCTCTCCCGAATCTCCTCGTGGAGGGTTTCCCTTGGAGGATTTTGGCTTGGAAGATGGGGATTTGACTTTTTGGAGTTCTTGATTGAGGGCCTTAGGGGAGTTTTGTTGCAGGTCGCGATTTGGAGGATAGAAAACCGGTTTTTTGTTTCTTTGGTAGGAAGAGAGGGGAGATGGAAATGTGGGGGCACTTTTGCTAAGCTCCAACTTCTTGGTGTTGTGGTTTTTGGTTTTGGATGGGTGATTGGGGTTAGATGGGTTGTGTTGATTGGATTGGATTAGGGGTTGGATGACTTCCTTTTGGCTTTCTTTTCACAAGTTTACTTGCTTATGACGAGAAAAAATACTGTTGTTTCCTTCCATGTTCGGAATACCCGCTTGGTAGCTCGTTGAAGTATATCTCGTCACTTCCTATGGCATGTAGGTTCACAGATACTAGAGGTGCATCGTTCGACCTTTTTCAAACCAGACCTACGTCTCTTTGGAAGGATCAAGTTATCGAGACATTCTTGGATTCTTTATATTTGTATGCCAATTCGCAGACGAAGATTTGGCCAAGAACAAAAACCCTCGGGTACAAATAGTTACTTGCTTCCATACGAAATAAGAACGTCCATTTACCGAGCTTGCTTTTTGTTAGGATATAATCATTAAGCTTCACCGTATGCTTCTCTGTACACCATCGTTTACAAATTACGTCGATATTCTTAATAGCTCGTTTTATTGCTTTTGTACTAACGGGATGCAACAGCTTGGATGGTGTCCGCGGAGGTAGGTGGGGACACCGGCGTGACCATCATGGTGGTTGGCAAGTCTTCAAACATGTAACACATGGGCTTTAATAGGACCTAAGTATTTGCTAAGTGTCCTTGGATTATGCAACTTGATAGATCGAGGTCTCTTGGTAGAAAAATAAGGACAACAATGACACCTGACTCATTTTGGTTTCACCATATCTATTATTCGTTACTTTCTTATAGCAATCACCTCAGAAATTGAATAGCAGAGTCAAGTAACATTCAAGTACTATTTTTCATCCTATCTTGATAGCCGAATCTAAATAGGGTTTTGTAGTGGGTGATTTTATACTCGTTACATTATTACTCGATCTTTTGGTCTTAATTACCACCCTCTGTGCACTAGAAGCATACTTGTAACTTGATTCCTCTTTGATTACCCACTAGGAATTATTCTCGCGCTGTGTAAAAAGACCTACCGTTAATTCACTTTAATCACTGCCAACTAAGTCTAGTACCAAGACCTAGTAATTCATTCACTCAGAGAATTATTGGTGAAGTTGTAGTACGTACCCATCCTTGGGAAATAAAATGAGTAGTTCGCTGTCAGCTCAGTTTCTTGGTAGCTTGTAAAGCACTTGGGTAATATCAGGTAGGGGACATTTATTTTGCTGTTTTGGGAGAGATCGGTTTGGAGTTTTCTTCCTGAAGGGAGGGCTGAGGGGGCTCAAGTGAGGGAGGAAATGTGGATTGATGTTGGTGTTGGTGTTGTCCATCTTAATATCAAAAAGAATGAAGTTATATTTGTGGAACGATTCACTGTATGTATGGCTTGAGGATAGCTGGGGTGATATGTGGAGCTTATTAGTGTAGTTACCCAAGCTTGCTCAGACTACGTCACAGTGTAAAAGTGAACTGTTCCCATCAAAGGATAGTAGAACTTGTCTCAAATCTTGATTCTTTGCAATTCTTGTAACAAACCTGTCATTAGACCTCAATTCAGCCTCAGTCCAGCTACAGTCCCAATATTTAGTATTAAAATAACGATTCATTTGGGGCGCTCCAACTCCTAGCGATAATTAAGAAATACAAAGATATCGTTTTTTCACACATCCATTATCAAATCTATATAAACTATAGGCCTCCCGCTCGCTTAGACTCTCCAGTTTCATGTATCTATTCCCAGCTGTCCATAGCCTAATAAGTAGTCCCAACCCTATATTTCAAAGGCTTCTCAACCTGCGAGTACAGCATGTATAGTAGAGACGGCGAGCTGGATCTGTTAAACATGTCAAAAAGATTCTATACATCCTTGCCAAATCTCCATACCTTGTTTTCTGTAGTAAAAGAACTCAAACTACCTCAGTGTTGACCTTGGAGGCTACTAAATTGGGTAAATGTAAGCTCGCTTGTCTCTGCTGTAGGTTTTGGGGATAACACTAACCAGCCAGGATATGAGAGGCCTGCCAGATACCGAAAAGGCTGATCATGATTGAGATGAGGCTGGTCACGAGACTGATGACTGCGTCGTCGGAGAGCATGGTGGGAGGTGTTGACCTGGTATCTGAGTAGGACTGATGTAGTGATATCTGTTTGCGAAGAAATGGCATGGACTTACCACTTGTCTTCGTGATAGCCCCTCGATTTATCTCCATTGATGTGGTTCTTTTGCGTGGTACTTTTTGATGGTACTTTTGTAGCCCGAAGCTCTTCCGATAAACCCCCCTCGCCCACTCCACAAGCCCCACAAATCCTCAAATTATATTGAAAACCTCAAATAACACGTCTGGTCATCGAAAACCTGATACTATACGCCTGGTCAGGTCAGCATAAGTGTGTAATGTGATTATTTGCCATATGCGACAAGCACACGGAGCTGTTCCCTCAATCGGAAAAAATCCACTGCCTACGAAGGTGGATTTCTCTAGCCCCAAAGCGCCATGCTAGAGTTTTGCCATTTTAACTTTTGGAGTATTCTTTTTTTGATGGGAGTTTCTAGAGAAAGCTGGTTGTGTGGTGGTTGTGGTAATTGGTTTGTCGTGTAGGTGACTTGATCTCAGTGAATCTTAGTGACAGGGTGGGCTCTTTGGAAGCAGAGTGTCACTGTCACTGTCATAGAATTAAATTATACCGGAGAGATTCGACCGGTAATATCTATCGCCGTTACTGCAGGTGTGCGTATGTGCTTATTTGCGAAACATACCCTGTTCTAAGCCACCACCCAGATTCGTGGTACTTTTGAACGCTAAAATATGTGCGACGTGAGCCTTGCAATTATTTTATACCCTCCATTACCTCCATTTCTCGTGTCTATCTACTTGACCCTGCATATTTGAGGACACAAAGTACCTTGGTATTACTTGGAAAACTCAATCGTTGTAGATTTCCTCGAATCTTACACGACAATGCCGAAAGCCGAGTTCACAGCCGCGCAATGGGAAGCTGGGCAAGAAACATTTACCAGACTCTACGTGGAAGAAGATAGGCCACTCAATGAGATTGTGATTATTATGGCCTTGGAGCATGGGTTTATTGCCACGTACAGATCGAAATATTTTGCGTCGGAGTTATGATTGACTGACTGTGCCCTGGGAGCGACAATACAAACGCAAGATCACAGCCTGGAGCCTTGACAAAACATCAAAGAGAAGGATATGAAAGTTATTGCCCGCAAATCGATGAAAAGAAGATTTGAGGAAGATAAAGATAGCGAGTTCCTCATCCGTGGTCGAAGAGTGCCTACGTACAAGATCAACCGGTACTGTAAGGGCAAGCATCATCACACTGAATTATGACCGTTGATCTTTTAACTCAATTCTCTTTAATTACCGTATAATCCGTATATCGCTTATGCGACACCTTCCAAAATCCCCCTCAGAAGTCCCTCACGATGGCCTTTTACACACTGGAGGGAACAACAAGGGTTGTTGCAATGTTATTTAAGAGGGTAGCGTTTTACTAGTAGACTAACTGAGCTGGGTTTGGGAGGTTCCACTGGTCGGTTGGATTGAGTTTTGTTAAGTCTACTTAAGTGAGGCAGGTGCAGGTGCAGGTGGGTCTGTGTGGATAAGACTTGGTCGTACCTGCCTTTATAACTGATATCGATCGATGATTATGCATTTCAGACTTTTATAGGATATCTTTTTTAACTTGGTTTATCTTTTCATGTTCTCTTAGTTATAAAAGTTATGCTATGTAGATATTCGGATGATATAGCAATATCAGCATGGATTTGACTTTTAGCCGAACCCAAGCCCTGTATCAAAATGGATATATGCAGCTTAGATTATCAATACACCATATTTAAGAAAGCTGGAAGCCCTACAGACATACTAACAATTACCGTTACACTAATAGAGACTTTGTAGCGAGTACAAATGCTCACAACTAACTCGACAGAGAATCAATCTTCGACAGCAGACTGATTTCTATCCTCTGGAAAAGTAAGGCACCGCATAAAAGAGCTTTTGAGGCTACTGCGTACCTACCAACTTGTGATTGGAATGTTGGAGTATTCGTTTGAAGAAAGTTTTCTCGAGAGCTATATTGAAACCCATCAACGTAAGGTCAAACGTAAACAGGCTGTCTGCGATTTGATTTAGAGCTCTCACAGACAGTGGCCGAAGTTTTCAGCAAAACTCTACCAAAACGGAATAGAAGCGAAGACAATAATAGAGTGAAAAGCACGTCCGATTGTCTCAGTCCAGACCATCCATATCTTATCGATCAAAAGAATTAGATATTCGACTCCCCATTAAGTTTCCCTTCGAGCTCCAGCTTCGTTTTCAGCAGTGGAGGGTAATAGGTTGTGTACTTGGCCCTTCTTTGAGTTCAGCAATTTTGCTTATTAAGTGACTGAGAGAGTAAGTGGGTAAGGAGGAGTCAGTTAGAATCCCCCTTCAAGTCGCCTTACAAGTCTTTTGAAGTGACATACCAAGAACCGAATCACTCCCTTTCTCAACTCCTGATCTCTTCACTGAGCCTTTTGGGTCTTTGAGGTCAAAGCTCCTTTTGCATTCACTTCTTGCATAAACCCGCTTCGCTCTTGCGAACACATGCACATGCCTCCAGCTTCTCTTTATTGATCCTACCTCACACTTCACTATTCAGCCTCATCTAGCTCACCGCCTTCACCCTTTACTTGCTGGCCGTGCAGTTGGGATCCAGATCACTTGCTCCTAGATACCGATTGGCATGCTTTCTCTATGGCTGCTTTTGGAATATTACCTGAGAACACTTCTGAATGAAGTTACTACCCTGCCCAACGCGAAGATTGGCTTTCTATTTATGGACGAATCAGCTGAGCTTCGAAACTTTATATTGGGTCAAGGCACCTGCATATTTGAGGAGGCAACAAGCTTTTGCTTTACAGGGGGGGGGAGGGGGGATGGACAAAATGGACAGGAAAATGTATAGGATAAATACGCCGTTGAAAACTTGGAAGGGTGATTTCTGTTTCTTTGGGTATGTACTCTGGGCCCCTTAGGACCACCTCTTGAAGTCTTCATTTTAGGTCTTGGAATGCGAGATACAAAACGTCTAGTTTTTGGGAGGAACGAGCAAGTCCCGGGATATGGCACGTCGCTTTAGACTACCGGTGGGTTATTTTATCTTCAGGACTCCTAGTTCTCGGCACCTTCGTATCCCTTACTCCGTAGGCGAGAAACGCCATCACTTTGCCTAATTAGGACGTGCCAAGTGATGAAGCGTAATGTCTCGTTACTACGTACAATAAACGCTAGAACCCTTAGTAATAGGCAGCTAAGAATCAACCTATCATCTATACGCTTTTGATACCTGACATTGGTGCCAAGATGCTACTGCGGTTTTGTGAAAGTACGGAGTAAGGGATACACTCTCAATTCCACTCAATTTGCATCCTATTTCATCTTTCTGATCTCGAACTTGGGATGAGGGCTTTACATGACTTCAGTGAGGAAAACTCCGGTCAATGAGGTGCATCTACAAAACGATCGAAACAGTCTGTGCACATGCGGCACATGAGCATGACCAAACTGGACATGAGACAGCAAAACTAGAAAGAGAGCGAGATTCGAAAACCACATTCATGACGAGACGATGGCACTGATTGTGATTGTGATTTTCTTGATTTTTATATTTATTTTCTTTCATCACCACCTCCCTTATTCTCCGTTTGCACACGAGATATATATATATAGTTCCCATCTCCCTTACTCCACTAAAACATGATGCCTATCTAAGGTTGTAATTTCGCCGCAAAGGAAACCGAGAGAAGAAGAGAAAACGCGTTTGTACAAATAAAACTCTAAAAGACATGAAAACTTGAAAGGCTCAAATTTCCAAGTAACTAATATGTTCGAACACCCTTGCGAGCCGGTTCCCATTTTATTCTGTGATCGTGGGATAAATAACTAGATACATGGAAATATATGAAGTTTTGAAGTAAAAAACATGACTGGGTAATCTACTGGTGAGGGGCCATTCCGAGGGAGCTGTTGCCACCGTTGAAAGCAACGAATTGGGACTTGAACAAGATATCTCCATAAATTTGGAGGTTGGAGTTGATGACTTGGACACCACCGAAGCAGGCTAGAGAATTAGGTTAGCTTATTTTTCAATTGGTATAGATGGGAGAAAACCCACTCTTTCCGGTGTTATCAACTTGCGCGAAGTTGATATCAGAGCCTCGCACTGTCGCCATGAAGGCTCCACCGACATCGAATTTCATATCTGGGAGTACGGTATTGCATGGAAATGTAACACCGCCGACAGTCTGGTTGTTGACCGCACCCTGGACTTGGCTATAGTAGCCGTTGACGACAGCAGCGCTGGTGAGGAAGAGAGTGGTTCCGGTATCAGCGATGGCCTGGGCATTTGGAGTCATCACTGGGGCTCCGTTACCGACTTGGAAGGATGAGGTGGTGAATTGCCAGAAGCCGTTGGTGGTGTTGACGGGAGCCCATTGCATGGTGCCATTATATTTGGTGGAGTCAATGGCTCCGAACTCATAAGCGCCTACTGCATTCTTTCGAAGATCGGCAGTGAAAACTGGCATGGCAAGCTGGGGCATGACGTTATCAAAGAATGTCTTTTGTTGAGTTGGCTTGACAGTGTTAAGCTTAGAGAAAGCAAGACCAAGAAGTCCATTTGACGCAGTATCTTGAGTGAATGACAGAGAGACGGCTGTAGCGAGTTCAACTGCTTGGTCGGTGACAGTTGCTCCTCCAATGTTGACAGTATCGGTACCGACATTTCCTGCAGTACCAGATCCATCTCCGTAGGAAATTCGGTAAGTGGCACCAGCCATCATCTTGAATGTGGTGGACTTTTTAACATCGAAGACTTGGTGACCAGCCTGTTGGGCTGCAGGAAGTTGGCTGTTGAAGACCCACAGATCCGATGATCCACTGTCAAAATCCAGATTCACGGTCTGGCCACCAATGTTTACTGGTGACAAGTACTCGACATCCCCCTTCTCGGGAGTAGCGGTGACCTTTCCAGTAACAGCTCCTCCTGCTCCTCCTCCAGTACCGTTTGCAGCAGCAGATGGTGCTCCAGATGGAGCTGCTCTTGCTGCCAATGGCATTTCTGGTCCATCAGGGTTTGCCATCCTCAAATCCAAACCTTCTGGTAGAGGAACATTATATTTCATGTGTGCCTTGATCAAGGCTCTTGTTCCAGCACCGGGAGATCGAACGAAGTTAGGATTTGGTACTCTTTCGACTTTGAAAACTCCTCGCTTTTGTAAAGGTGCATGTTGAGGGGCGGCCAGAGATAATGAGGCCAATGTGAGGAGGACAAGACTTTGAATTGAGGTATGCATGATTGCTGGGTATTTTCGAAAAGAACGAACCGCTAGAAAAGAGCCACACCAGGTGGTATATTATTTTATACTAAGGACTGGCAGAGTCTCTGATGAAAGAAAGTGCGCGGCGGAAACAAACAATGGAGATGGAAAGTAGAAGATTATAAGAAGAAGATGGAAACCCGCCCAATACAACTCAATTAACAAAAGAGGCGAACTAGAAGAGAAAATGGAAAAGAATGGGACTTTAGAGGAGAAGTAGTGGCAGAAGTTTACGCATGAAGACCACACACCCCTTCCGCCAGCCAAGGATCTAACATGGTACCCAGACGTTGAGCGCAGCATTGTAGCGGAGTGCGACTCAAGCGAGCAGCTCGAGCCAGCTTCCGAAAGCGTCTTGGTGTCTGTGAGTATTTGGAGGCATCGGATTGGAGAACTAAGCCAGCATCCGATATTTTGTGATTCGCGGTTGAGTTTGGTGTCGCAGAAGCAGGCGAAACAGGTGTGGTGATAGAAGTGATGTGAGGGAGTGGGCGAGGATAGCCTCCGGAGAATTAAGCTTGCTGATCATGGCCAAGAAGGCGAGGCTCCCCTTCCAAGAGGGGGGCGAGCAGAGATCAGGGGCTCGGATCGTGGGATCCCTTAGAACTGGTTGCGGGAGTGGATGCAGCTGACGTGGGTCAAGCATGCTGAGCAGCGCTTGTTTGAACGGCACTGCGTGGTGATCGTCAACTTCACGCCACCAGGCTGTGTTATATAATATAATATTGCAATAAACTGTAGGAGATGATGTCGTTGTTGAAATATGAAGCAGCTAATGGGAGTTACTTTAGGAACAGCAAGCTTTAGAAAGTGGCTGGAAGCGAGCCTGAGCAGGAACCCGATACTGGTTCGAGTACTCGAAATCCAGAGTGGAAGTTCACCTTTTCTTAAGCTTTTTTTGCAAGCTTCCAAATATACTCAACTCCATCCTGGTATTCGGCTAGTTTTGGTGTGCTGTCAATTTGCTTCATTGTTCGTTAAATACAGGCTCTTCTCTTTCCATTCCTGTACGGGAGCGCGCTGGGAGTTTATCGCTACCTTGCACCAACCAGAATGCTTATCCTGCCGTTTATACAATCTTTTATTCAGTTGCACAACAATTTCCGTGCCATGTTCCGATCTTGGGACCTGAGGAAGGTTCCACCAACCTTAGAACCAACGATTTCGCTTGCACAGCATCTTTGTGACCAAACCATGTCTTGATTAAAGTATCCCAGTACTGAAGTCCAAAGGTACACAAACATGACGGAAAAGATCCATTTTGCCATCAAAATTATACGATAATGGCCAAGCTTCCAAGAGAGCAACCCCAGGATTGGTGAAGCCAAGAATGCAGATCACGTACTCCACTCCCAAAACTCCACACAAGACAAGCTTCTCACCCAAGAATAATATGTTTCTTGTTTATCGGGTCCACAGTTTCGAGGACATCGGGATTTTGAAACTCGCCTTACTTCTGCGCCAAGAAAGTAAAACGCCACAGCCGGTAGAGATGCTGGAGTAGTCCTCAGTTTAGCGAGGCTCTCCTAGCAGATTTCAAGCGTGCACTGCGCGGTACAGTATCAAACCGGACAAGCAAAACACAACGGGAACCAGGGAATTTTTTATGTCAGCTCACCTAGTAGCGGCATTATTTTCCCTCTGAAGAAACATCACCCACGAACCACCCCGTGTACGAAGTACATCTTGTTTTCTCGTTTTGCCATACACGTTTCTGCAGCACCTGTCACAATCTCGGTTTTCAATAATCGGCGCTGGATCGACAGCTCGAGCTTCCTGGCTTGAGCTTTTGATTCTTTTTTTTTTCCTCACGACTTTCCCAAGATGTTGGGTCGATGCCAATTTTCTTGTTTATTCAAGCTTCATGACTTTCTTGCGAATCCTTCCGCTCAATCTTTGACGGTCGGTCGATCAATCCACCATGTCGATGATTTCGAAACGGGTCTCCCCGTTTTGCACCGTTTCAGGCGTCCTGTCCACCAATGACCGGGTCCCAGCGATTGACCATGTTCCAGGCTTGGCGTGAGACTGAGCTCCGTATCAGATCTGCACTACGACTTCTTGTTCTCGACCTTTTCATGGACATCCAAAATCCTATTGCCGTATCACGGGATTCGAAGCGACCACTCTTCTAAGCAACAGCCAACCGGAACTTCAGACATGGCTTAATAATCGTAACAGTCAAGAGGATCTTGCTGCTTCATGCCCTGAGTTTCTTTCTGCCATATCAATGTCAACTCAACCATCCCTCCTCCACCCGATCTAAATTTGGGTCTCTTTCCTTCGCTAGTTCTTTCCTTCAAAGTTCAGTCAACATCAATGAGCATACAGTGGATCCTGGTGGGATGGTCAGACTGGAATAACCCTACAGGGTAATTTGCCGCGAATTATGAAAGTTGTGGGTTCTTCGGGATTGAAAGGTGCAAAATGGCTTCATCCACACTTCTTACAATGCTCATAATACCGGTAAGCCCATATCACCAGCGACGATCGAGCAGGAAAAATCTCGTCAACATCAGACGATTGGAAGATTTTCTGGCTAAGGAATCCTCCGAGCTCATGTATTCATTATTTCCATGTCAACAAATTAGATTCAAAGTGGCTCGAGGACTTTTCATGCCTTGCTTGAATCACGTGTTTTTGTATATTTCTTTGCTTCTCCCAAGAATGATTTTGTTTCAATCTGAATTCGTGGCTTGCTGTAAAGTATTGCTTGTTTTGCCTGGGGCTGTAAAGAGAAGAGTATCAGCTTTAATCAGACGGGTTAACTCGGCGGTGATCACCATTCGTTTATTCTCATCACGTCATAGCAGGCTAAGATTTACTTCTTATTAGAGTGCCGACAGTGCCTAGAGTGCCAAGCTCTCTTTCAATTTCTTCTTACCGCGCTCTGGTCCCAAACGATCATCACTGTTTCTTCTCCATGACAAAGCTAGATAGAAACAATCAAAGTAATAAGATACCGGCATACAACCACCCCTTGGAGAACCCAGACGTTAGATCCCTTGGTTCTTTTTATCCCTTATTTCGTACTTTTTCAATACCAGCAGCTTTCATGTCTTGATCAGGTTTAGCTGGTAGTGTTTTAACTTATCAAACCAATGAAACCAGTAGGATCCTACAGGCAAACCCTGATAAATACATGAAATCTACCGGTAATCAAATAGTACCGAGGAAGGGATAGTCCCTTAGACTTTCATAGTATCAGAAGAACAATTAGCAGCTCGAGTACTGATAACAGATGAGAAAAGCACTGTAGCAGAAGTCTTTGCTGTTTCAATGTCGAAGAAAGAGCCTGTTTAGATTATATTTTTATCCTTTGCTTATTTCGCTGAGTCGTGCCTAGTCTCTCTATTATCTAAGCGAGCGAACATAATCCAACCCCTCTCGCGGTGGACGAAATAAATGGCGGAACCCAAGTGAAAATAAAAATTCGTCGAATAGCCTTTAGGTGATATTGTACAACACCGCTTAATTTAAAAGCACTAAGAACCTAACGATATATTATTCAGTCGATTCTGTTTAATCTAGTATTTCTTTGCTATTTTTACAGCGCCGGTGTCTTTAGCTATACTTATCTTTAAAGTATACCTCTTTTCTAGAGGTAAGCACGGGCCGGACACTTTTCTGTTCACGGTGCCCCTGACTTGTATCCAGTCTTGGAACGCATATTCACTAGTAATAAGAGCCTATGCTGTTGTTTACCAACACTACAATGGTGTAAAATGGGCATGTCTACAGCTTTATATTGCACACGCAGCGCTGCCGCATGTATTCAAACTACTACCATCACTCGAGGTTTTCGATCAACCTCGCCTTATAATAATGCATCAAATATAGGGTAGAAGCAATTGCAGGATATATAGACAGATACACGTAAGAAAGAGGCATATTATAACGAAGATATTGGCCGGATCTCTGTAGAGAGATAGGAAAAATCGTACATGGTCCGGATTTTTAGGTTCGTCATATCAATCTTCAAATGATTCCGTCTCCTCCGATTCTCTCAGAGAGCATCGGAGGAGACTCTTTTTTTGAGATTGTCGTCATATCCACCTTTAGCCTTAAAAGCGATTCAGATTTACTCGCGTTAAGTTCAACATTACCTTTTAACACAAATAAGCTTTAAAAAGGGCCTATCTTAAAGAAATGTGACACTCAAACAGTAAATCGAAAACCTAAAAATCGAAACTTACATATGTAGCAACGAGGAGTAAAAATTGCCCCCCAAGTTTTTGAACTCAAACCGCCACCACCGAAATTGCCACCTCTTAGAAGAACAGACGAATACTGAAAGTGGACACACTCGCTTAAATGTCCAAAAGATATTAGAGTATCAGAATTAACACTAATCATCACGAATGGAAAAAGGCTTTGGTAATGTCTATTACTAGGCTGTAATTTTATCTTGGCTTGGTATAACTAGCTACCTGTTTCCTTTTTTTTTTATACAGGCCCAGACACTCTTTCCTTCAGTATGTGAAAGTGGAACTTGAACTAGCGTGGGGTGTTGGTCATTGCTTGAATATTATTTAGGTAAAATTAGTAATGTGGTTGCGGTTTAATCGTAGTGAGCTTATTAGACATGACATATATAGATTATTTCTTATTAGATAGAAGAGCAGATAGTCATCAATTTTGCAGCAGTAGTGTCAAGTAATTAACTAAACCGAAAAACAAAAGTAAATAAAACCGCATGACGCTTATTCAAAAAGTCAGCAGAAGGATTCATTAAAAGATAGATAAATAAAAGTCCATTTAGATGATCGTGACCGTATACCAATGTTTCCCTGTATCATCCATTGTACAAGAACGATAGTCTCCTTCCTTAGGACACCAGGATGGCTCTGTCAAACAGCGTTCGGCATCTGGAATTCCATTCCATTCCAGACCCCCCCCCTCTAGAAGGATTCTATTCTATTTGGTCGAGGTCTGGAAGAATTCCATTCCATACCCCCTATTTCATGGAATAAAATCACGTGGCGCGGAAAGAAAAGTCCACCCGGCCCGATAGACTAATAGGAAGTTGTAAAGGATTTGATTTTTCCTAGTAGTGAATTGGGATTTGGCACGTGATGCGCCTAATAGTAGTGAATAGGGGTACTAGTTAGCTAGCTATATAGTCTCACCACGAGGAGCAGCCTCTCCTTCTCTCCTTACGAACAATCAACTTAATATCCTACCCTGACAGAAGGCCGCATTTACTATAGTCCGTGTGTATCGCGTACACCTTAGGAATTGTAGATTCTTATCAACACTACGACTAGATTATCTGTCTTTAGGACTGGAGAATTATTCCTAAGGATATATTAGAGGAATTGAGTGACGAGGAAATTGATGCTCTTTTAGCGGAATAAATCGCTTAGTTGTAGGATAATAATCGTATCGTACACAAATAATTGACCACCGTACTTTACACAAATAATTCACTACCGCACTTCACACAAAATCCTGCTCATACTATAAAGCAGTTAGCAGATGTATCCCGGGTCTTATATAGGAAAACCTACCATCTGGTTGCGCAAGGATGTATTGCACTGCCTTATCAACTATGTCAAAGTTAGTTCTCAAAATTCACTCCAAATCTTGCATATCTGTCCGGCGCCAAGTCCCATAAGCGAGCCACTCACAGACCTGCACGTGACGTGCTCAAAAGTTTTGTTGCACATCGCACTTTTCTTCAACTTTTAGACAAAAAAACCCCTTTAGACCAACTTTTGAACCACCCAACCTAATCCCACCGGGAAAGTTGGGAGAGAAAGTTCGAGATATATACTATTAGGAGAGGATATGTGAAGGATAGAACTTTTAAAATGGTGGTGCTGTTGTAAAGTGATCTTCTAATCTTTTTAGTTGAGGATTTGTATGATCTCCAAAAGTTGAAGATACGCGCTTAATGGCTTGGCGCCAAGACTAACCCCCCCAAGTTTGGCGCGCGTATTGTACCTTCACCCAAGCCTGAGTACCAATACCCTCGTGGGCCATGACAATCCCAATCCCAATCTAGTTGTAGGGAATGGATTGTATTGTCACTCAACTGGTGGTCTTCCAGCTTATTTGACTGCTTTTGGGATTCTGATTTCTCCTTCCGCTCTTCTGGCTTTCCATTCAAGGACCCTCGTTTCTCATTTCCGTTGTTTGACTTGTTTTCGGAAGCCATTTCCTTCGTATGCTCTTTTATGGTCTCATTCAGCTTCTTCAACCCTTCTCCGTAGACGAAGTAATCATGTAAGTGCAGTAGAGCCTGGGCTAGAGAACCAACTGCCAACCACTGTGTTCCCAGTCCCCACTCGTTTTCCAAATGTGGGGCGATTCACTATTAAAATCATTATTCACCACTACTATGATTATTCACTTTCATCCGATTAGTCTGATTGCTATTTTTATATCCTCACCGCCTATATAGAATTCTATTTTTCTATAGAATTCTAGAGCCTCTTTAATAGAAGGAATTATTCCATTTGAGTAGCCTCTGGAAGTAGTCTAGGTGGAATGGAATTTTGGAATTTACATGGAAAGCTATTCCAGATGCCGAACGTTGCTGTCAAAAGCCCCTCCTCCTCCAGACAAAACGAACGAAAAAGCCCAATACGTTCATACTCCCCTTTTTGCTTATTAGTGTTCCTCAATACAAGCCCCGTCATTAACGAGCAACTCTCCCAAAACCTCATGCACCGCGTTCTAGCCACTTTGGTGATTCCTACAGGCAAAAGTAAAGTATCCATATATACAATATCTGGTCTGTCGAAATCCTCCTGATATAATCGGCCCTTTATTGAATATTGCGACGATGATACGAATTCGAAATCAGCACAAGGACCATCACGGAAAGAGATAGAATAGCGCATCATACACTGCGCCTCTAGAGTCAGGACTCCACCTTGTACACTACCAAAATGATCTTCGCCCTCCAATGTCACTTGGACGTTCTTGATCCTTGTATGCCACGGCAATACCCTCGTTGGGAAAGTGATCGGTAATCCTGACGCAGCCCAAGACCAGGATGGAATAGATTGATCTCCGGAACCAGCATCGTGATTTTCATAAGGTCCAAAATACCAGCAGAGCTGTTCAAGAAGATCTTTTTCGCCAGAGCCCCGATAAATACTGGTCTCCAGTCTGGCCATGAATATTCTTCGCTATGCCCGCTAAAGCGATTAGCCTATCGCTCTGGTACGTTAGAAGGCTTCTTGAGTATTGCATCACAATCTAGCGCCATGAACCTGGGAGATCTTTCTGAGAATGCGAAATCTGGTCTGCAAAACAGCTAGCTGGTATTCCAGTCGGAAATGTCTCACATGTATCCTTGGTTCTACATTTCCAGAACATCTGAGAGAAACTGAAATGTAAGGTGTGAGGTGCCAGAAGTCTCTCTTGCAATACCCAAGCGCGTTTTCCCAAGGGCGAGTTCGTTACTCCAAACTCATATAGCTGTTGGTCTGCAGCTACTCAAACCTCCTTCCCGTTCTTACCCTCGGTTTCCACTTCACATCCTCTTCCGTATATAGGATCACGCTCAAAAAAGCATCCCGTTTCGCCGTCAGGGGCAGCTGTTGCTGCGATATTCAAGCTTGATGAGCCATAGACAGAGGCCATTAAACCAGACTCCCTGCGCCAATCATCTGGCTTATCTTGAATGATGCAGAGTGAGTCAATCCATAGAAACTTGAAACCGAGTCTCCGAGTGATTTCGATGGCGTCTTGAAAGGTTTTGTAGAGTTCTCCTAAGGGGATGTTCTCCATGAATGCCACCACGTTTCGTTGAAGAAGTCGTATAATTCGCAACTTGCCCCAACAGTGACTCAAAGTAGTATAGGACAAGTAACCAGGTTCTTCAGCAGAAACACACAAACGCACTTTGACGCCGTCAATCTTTAATAGTCTTGTAGGCAGTACGGCGCTTTTCACGTGCTTGCAATGGTCGTGTGTCATTAGACATTCTTTGAGCCAAGATTGGGGGAGATCCAGGGGATGGCAGTGCTGATTGGACCTGAAGTGTTTGTTGGATGGAGAGCAGGTGATTTCAGACTTCCGCTTAGAACAATGGTTTACGACTCCTGCGGACGCAGTAATCTTACCAAGCAGATTTGATGCTCACTGTTCTTCAACCGACAGCAAAGATCCCATTCCTCAAGTGAGGCCATGTAGATTGACAACTTTCCCCGCTTAAGACCGAAAGGACGTATGGGCCTCGTTCTTGTACCGCTCTTCTTTTGCAAATGCAGTATACTACTTGAAAGGATGCATAGTGCACAGCCATTACAAGCTGACAGCTCCATCTCAGCTTGAGAATTGTAATGAAAGCTGTCCATTTCCCTAAAAACACCTCCTTGTGTTTTCAACCAAGCATAAAATAAAACGTGGCAGTATGCAGAGAGCGTCCATTTCTAACTTGGCGCCCGACAAAACACCTGCTTTTGCCGCAATATGCAGAGAGGATTCATCAATGCCGACAATATCTGGCGCCCATGTGTTATAAATGCCGTGACCGCTATTGTCAGAAAGACACATGCTGTTATCAGAATCATATACGGGCTCCTCGAAGGTCGCATCGTTCCATCCTGCTTCTTGAATTTTGTCATGCCCTGCAGCGCTGCCATAAGATCTGGGTTGTTGCACGAAATGTTCAGATTCAGGCATCTGGGGGGTTCATCTTGGATTCTGGTGCCGTCTGTATACTCTTTGACGACATTCTGGAGCGGAAAGCCTCCTTCGATGCATTCCATGATGTCAGTTAGATTGGCTCTGGAGGTTTTGGGGTTTTCAAGAATGATTGTGGTTGATAAGTTTCGCAACACGCGATGTCGACGACTTCGGAGAAGGGAAGGTGGATTCGTCAGCTCCTGCTACGCGAAGCACAACATATGATGTGGTAAAGCATGGTTGGGTTGAGATCAGATGTTAATTGCCAGAACGATCGTTCATTTCTTTTGAGATAATTGATAATACGCGAGAAGAATGATTGAGACGGAGCTATAAGATGAGTATGATTATCTTAAAACTTCTCAGGCTCGAGGCACAAAATGTTAATGTGAGTTGGGAGTCGCGCATTCCTGGAGATAGATAGTGCAGCACTTGTGAGGCAATATTATTTTGGAGCCCGCTCAACAAGCTGTGATTCGAAATGTCTCCTTCCTCATGCCCCGAGATACTTGCATATATTCCCCTTCAATAATCCATGACCAAAAATCTCTGGCATGATTTTGCAAGAAGAGATTTATGCAACAGATGTCCTCAAGCGATCACCCCCTCGTCTAATTTGTGATGTTCGCTTAAGGGGTTCGTTGGAAGCATACAGCTCCTTTAACGACCAAATCGCAGCGAGCGGCTTCCAAGAAAGACACGTCTACATGAGACCGTACTATTTTTCTTCGACAAAACGACCCGGTGTCGACCTTCTTATGATCAAAAGACCTGTCATTTCGAGGGCGGGTTGGATCTGGGCTGTCTTCGATTTCGGAGAATTTTATGTCAGATACCTAGGCGTTAGGGAGTCCTTGCAGAAAAAAGTGACCAGGGGCTTTGGGTTGAATATATCATATAGTCTTATATAATCTTATATAATCTTATATAATCTTATAAGCGCTTTTTCTGGTGTGCGATGGAGTTTCTCCCTGAACAAGTGGGAAATGATATTAGGGCATCAGTAGCGGAAGTATATTTTAGGCTTCGTCCAAGAGTTTTTATACTCTTGGTATCTGAGATCTTGAATGACGATCCCCCACTGGGCATCAGTGGAGAATCATGGATGAAGCTTTGAAAAATACCGGGTAGAACCGGAATGCCGTGGTTCAACCGAAAGAACGAGCCTCTGACGCAACTTTCTTGAAAATCAGCCACCTCACATGCGGAGCAGCACAAGACCGATTTCCTTTCATCCTGCAAACATCAACACCATACAAAACAGGCCCTCTTCTAGTCCTCCATAGTGCGTTTGAACAGTTTGAACAGCCTACCAGCTCTCCACATATACTGACCCAATTAGCTACCTCTCTCTCTCCATTCAGAATGTCTTACGCATCAGTAGCAGCTTCAGGCCCTCAACAATCAGAAGAAGAGGTATGTAGAAGTGCCCTTTTCTTGGACCGGGACCGTGGTTTTATTGGACAGCTCTAGCCCACAGTCTTGAGCCTCAAATATCTCTCGTGATACTCGCTTCCAGCTTTCAAAGCACGATCAGCTATCACCTTTGGACCAGCTAACAGCTGTCTTAGAAGCGGGCCCCCCCACCACCTGAAATCGAGAACACCGAATCGATCAGCACCTCATCCCTCATCGACGTCGACTCAGAATCCGTACACACTGTCCCCTCTGACTTCACCTCCCAAACGATCCAAACCGACACCCAAGCCGATCGTCTCGAGCGTGAAGCCATCGCGTACGAGGAGCGTGCCAAGGCAGAAATCCAGAAGGCCTCAAACGAAGCTAGTAAGAAGGCAAAGGAAGCTAAGGCCAAGGGCAAGAGGGCCGTAAACAACTTCGAGGAGAACAGCGACAACCCTGTCTTTATCGCCAATGCTATTGCCGTTGTCGGGTTGAGTGCTGGTTTGGGATTTGGCGCGTATAGAAAATATGCTGCTGGGGAGTTGACCTGGAAGGTTGTTGGTGCTTGGGCAGGTGTTGTAGGCTTGTTCGCAGCTGGAGATTTCTACTTGAGCCAGTGCGTTTTCCCCTCTATTCTCAGTGTAGAAATGCTAATTGATTCCTCAGATACCTATTCAAGAACAGATACCCAAAGAAATAAACTGATCAAGATGAAAATATGATAAGAGGTTCGATTTACAAATTGGCGTATGTACGGTTGGTTGGCTATGCGCATGGGGGGTTTTCATTGTTTTCCTGCTTCGGACACTCAGCTCTTGATTGCACTTGTATCTAAGCGGTTCTTAATTCAGATTACTGAAGGCGATCGGCATAATTCCAGAATTGAAATCATAAACTCCAGGGCGCCGTCCCAATCTTTTTGCAAGTGCGTTTGTACCATCTCTTATTTACAAATCGTCCTACAAAACTTCTCAGCCTTTTTTCCATGAAAAGAATATAATCCTTTCTTTCCTAGATTCTTTCCTTAGTCCACTCTCACAACAACCCAGACATCTCCACTATTGAACAATTTCTTCGAAGTCCTCGTCTTCTTGCCCATACTTCCATACCCCGTTCTATTACAAAACTCCTCTAAAACATCGTCCTCTTCCAAAACACATTGGTACGCTGCATCTGCTGCTGCATCCAATAATCTCGTTCTCTCATTTGCCCCCATCTCTTTTCTGACCAACCCTTGTTCTTCTTCATGTTCTCTAACACCAGCTTTCTCATCCACATTCTCAGTCTCGCAGTCGTTGTCGTCGTTGCGAGAGATACAGGTGAAAATGAGGTAGGCGGAGTACAGAAAGACGAAGAAGAAAATTGGGAGGAGGAGCAGCATTAGTGCTGCGTGATCTCCGTAGGTGATTGGGCGAGTGTGGTAGAATTCTTGGGACTGGGTTTGTTGCGTGTATTGAATTGTCGATTGGCAGTGAGAGAGGAGGGCTGTCACATTTGCAGAGACGTCGGGTTGTGGACAAGGGGGAAGGGGTGACATCTTGGTGAGGGTTCTCTGGGAGCGGTGAGTGTGTGCTTTTCCCCTTGGAGTTCTGGGAAAGGGGTTGACTTACGAGTGTGTTTTTGAAGTTTTTGAGGATGTTCTTCTTTTCTTCCGTCTTGGTGTCGAGTTTATGGTTTTTTTTTCTGGTGTTCTTCCTGAGTAGGTGAAAATGTTGAGAGTCTTTCCCGCGAGGGGGGTCCGCCGCCCTTTTCAAGTTCTCATTATTATGTCACTACCCCAATCGCTCTAAAGTAGCAAGAAGACGGTCTTTTTAGTCAGTAGGGAGAGTGTTTATATACACCATTGACGAGTGAATAGCACTAGGCTATTCTAGTACTCATGTACTAGCTCCCCTCTTTACCGCCTTAGCACTGCTCCTTTTCACATCTTTATTCAGTCTGCACATCTAATTGTTATCTCGATAATTGCGATACTATTACCTTTACATCCCTTTACATCATCTACCTAACTTACTGTGAGTCAATACAACAGCGAGATAAGATGGAATGATTTTTGCTTGAGGTTTCGTCATGGTTGTGTCATAGTAGTGTGTACTTGGCGTTGTTCGTGGGTATTGGGGCATTGGTTGATATTACACTTACTTACTTACATACTTACGCCTACTTAATTAGTCTTTGATTGAACTAAGCCGATAATTTGAGGCTCTCATTAGGAGAACTGATTCTCCACTCAAACCTGCTGTAATCGTCGTCCTATGTCCAATACAGTGTTAGGGGTATGAGCATAGACCACCTCCAGACCTTGTATATACTTGGCCCCGGCTCAGACCTACTACAACAGTACCCACGAGGGGTTTAGAAATTCCAACCACCCCAGGATTCGGGGAGAACTTAGTCCCTAGCGCGGAGGTATGTATATATTTGCGAATAAGGCTGTAGTAAATTGGGGCTGGTTACTGTCGAATGATGTCCTACTGTCGATTTGGAGATGTAGATTCGTGGGATGATGAGTAGAGAGCTACTCCTTCTCTCCTTGCGAACAATCTACTCATTACCCCCCCTCAACAGTTAGTAGGAGGCGTAGAATTTAGCGAATATAGGGCCAGGAGTAGGAGCAGGGCCAGGAACGACTTCAGGTTCGCTGGGAGGAGGCGTGGAGATAAGTGGGGAGGTCTTGAGGAGGAGGGACAATGGCTGCGGGAAGTTGTTAGCTTCGCGAACCCAGATGATGATGGCGAAAGCCAATACGTAAGTCAAGTCCTTGTCCTAGAATTAAGGTTAATAATACGGGGGAGGGGTTGAGTGGTAGATGGAAGGTCAAATTGAACTAGCTGTGGACAAAATGGGACTGCTTCATAATAGATCCTTTATCGATACCCACTGAGCCAGATGATCTGCTGGAAGATAGTAGAATATAGGTAGAGTGATCAATTGTATCCACTGAGCTACCTAGTCCCGAAGGACGTGTAGAGTTTGCTTAATCTACTATAGAATGCCCTCATAGTCTGACCCTCCATCTCTGGACGTAATACCGATCGGAAAGATAGGCATCTAGCTAACTTGCCGACAGTCATGCTTTTAATGACTATGTATACTGTAGATGTAACATCGAATATTCAACCACGAGTTCAGGACTCATAGCTATAATAATACACTTGTCACCATAATATATTGTCTTCCAAGCACACTCTAAGATGGCGATAATTTCATGACTATCATAGAACTCACCAATCAATCAATTAATAAATGCAAATCTCACATTCCCTCTACCTTCCATAAAAATCTAGTCCTCGCCCTCGGCCTCACCCACAAACTCCCATCGAAAATTTCCAGAAAGCGGTTTAGGCCCTTTAGGTTATAAACACACCCCCATTATGCCGCAGCGGGTAGATGCGGCCCCTCCTGCGATCTGCAACAAAAGAAATATCTTCATACCTCTAAACTAATCCTGTGCAAGTTTCGGGATACCAGGCTACTAGCTGAAGATTAGTGTCTGTTCAACGGTTTGGGAAAGCGTCTTAGCGTGGTTTGGTGATAATCTAGTTTAGCGAGAAAGCTGGAGATCGTGGACGAGTCCGTGGAAGATTTTGTAAATGTAAGCAGCGGTTATATGCGGCCCCTCTTGCGATGTGCAACAAATGAGATGGGTTTGGGGTCTAGATTGTTTTGGAAGATTTCTAGGACGCTAGGGGATTAGTTGGGGATTGGTGTTGGTATTTGGTGTGGTATGCAGAGTTCAGCTGGTGGATTTGGTGTGAGCTAGAGGTGGGTGTAAGATAGCCTAGGCCTCAATTTTGAGGTAAGGATACAGAGTCAATAACATTGAAACCTTGGAAATCGTAGAAAACCAATGATTGCGGCACACATGTCGTGATTGAGGGGGTTAGAGGTAGGTAGTGAGTGAATAGACTTAAAAAGAAATTAAGTGGCGCGCGCAGGCTGTGGCCTAGTAGTACAACTCCTAAATAGTCCAAAAATACAAAAAGAATTGGTTTTTGAGGACAAACCTTCTAATCTTGATGCCACAAGATCTTTTTCTTAATAAATCTTCAACTAAGTTGAGATGATATGAACGAACAACACCAAAATAATATTTTCAAGTAGCAAAAGAGTTCGGACCCTCCCGTCCTACATCTCTACTAGTCTAGTCCTCAGCGAAGTTCGTGGAAGGGGGCATACCTTTTGCCTTTAAAGTCATGAAGACTGGAAGTGGATGATTACTTGTCTAGCCGCTAGCGCAAGAATCGGTTTCAACGAAAGGAGACAAATCTTACCGGTGCACGATTCCTCACAGTCGCCTCCACAGTGCCCGAAGGCGACAGGAATCGTCTTAATTAGGTACTTAAAGGTCGTTTAGTGCGCGCCCCATTTTTCCTGTGACCTGGTATATTCACTCTCTCGCGGTCCCCCTATATCCATGGATGTACCGCTCTTTACCCGACGAGTAACTGACAGGATCAAAGTCAGTGGAGATAGAGCGAACAATCTACTTTTTGATTGGATTGTGTTTGGTATGAATTTAGTTTGAGAAGAGGATCATGATTTTCATTGATAGTTTGAGATCTTACCTTGGAATAACTCGCTTGGTTCTCGGATACTGAGTGATCCTGAGTTATTGCGATATATAATTCATGGAAATAATCACCTGCTAAAAATACACATAGAATATCTTCAATTACCTCATTTGAAACACTTCCCGGCCCGCTTTTGTAAAATATCAAAGTAACTCCAAACCCTAATGTCTAGAATAGTTCCTCTGATACAGAGCAAATACAAAGATTGCCTAAACAGAGAGGAACTTGGGAGAGAAGAAGAGGATACAAAAAGTTGGAATGAAATAACGAGCTTTACTTTTAGTCCACCACAGCATGGGAGAAGCCTGGTGTATAGGTTCGGAGAATTCTTGCAGAAAACCACGCAACCTATCTTCAGAAAGCTGCAAGCTAAACGGAAGGTCTTTGTCAACCATTTTCAATCATCGAAAATCAACCTACTGCTCGAAGTGTGGATGGTACCAAGTTATCCAAGGAAGTTTTGAGTCGCCCGCCTACCCTCTAGAGATAAGGAAGGAGAACCTCGTATATTTGACGATGAAAGCACGTTACCGGACTCGTTTCCATATATTAATGGTCATAGGAAATGACAATGCTCTTTTACTGTCGAGAATAGCACTTAAATATCTTGACAGCTATTAATTTTATTGACTCCTCCAACTTATCACACCACCGTTTGTGGTAAGTTGTGCGAATCCATGTGTGAGATAGTTGGAACTTGGAGCTGCGGTTGTCAGGTCGGTTGGCGATGTTCCGTTGCAAACTTCAATCTTGTTAGTTAAATTCTAACTCGACCCTTTTTGTAACTCTCCATCTAATTGAACCACATGTCGTAGTACACCATAACTTGAATAAGATCAACAAGCAAGTAAATGGCAAAAGCGTAATAAATACACCCTTTGAATCCAACAGTCCTCGCATTGTCTTTGATGTGGCCTTTTGCGACTCTAATGCGCAACGTAAATTGTACACTATGATCTACAGTAACAAGTTTCCAGCATCTTACAAGCGTCGCAGAAATAAAAGAAATTCAATAGAAGGAGAAAGAATCAATAGCTTAGCAGGATTTTGGGATTTCTGACATATAACCCCGCAATCGGATAGCAATATAGGTCGTCATGCTAATAGGATTTCCAAATGGACCCTTCTGTAATACGATACTACCTGCTGACCTCCGTTATATCTAGACAGACAGTAAACCAACTCTCTTGATAAATACCTTTAAATCAGCTACTTGATCCTCTAGGACTATCTCAAGCACCATACCCCCAAAGAGAGTCAAAAGGGCTGCAAAAAGTGATAATTCGGATTACATTCGACGACAGCAAAGAAATCGACAGGAAATGCTTCTGCCTACAGCAAAATAATATGTCACCATCTCACTTGGCTATTTCCACCAGTTTCTCAGAACAATCTTACTAAATTCACCTATGTTATCATTTCTATTAACAAGATGCTGGACGATTTGTACTATGGAAATCAAAGACAAGAAAGGTTATCTCTTTCTCTAGCCTACGCCTTGAGGTGAGGAATTTGAAACTCCTCGTCCTGAATTTATAGACTTTTGCCCAAACTGCGACGAAGTTTGCACCGAGGGAGTTTAGCAACAATATTTGATTATAGGAAATCTTTGGATTACTTTATATAATCTTTTTCTTACCTAGACCAAAATGACTAGTCTGCTACTCCCTTCCCAATCCATGTGTGAAGAGCCTTCTGCAAAGGTCCATTTAAATAGATAATTAGCTGGGCAAATAGTATATATCTCTGCAAGAGCTTGAGTATTTGTACCTCATGGTCAGACATGCGACTTATCTTCAGAAATTCTAAAGTCCATATGCAGGTATCAAGATATTGGCTGGTAATGCCTGAAAGAAACTCTTAACTATCATATCCCCTTACTTCAACTTGAAGAAAATGTCAGGACAAAACTTCCCCCAAACCCATCAAAGGAGGGAAGGCGCATCCTAACCACCACCTATTATCTACCTGGGCTCAGTCTCGACGTGTCGCAGCCAACATCTGAGAACCTCACAATCCCTCCAAAATAATCCCAACAAAAAAGATCGAAAAAAGAGCCAAAAAGCAAAGAAACCAGGTCTCAGCTTACGCTAAGAGCGGGACAAATTCTACTCACAACGCTCCCTGAGAATACCATATCTGGTGGTTGGTCGCTCTCGCAAAGTAGAAGTGCCAGTCCAGTCTACCTACTCACGTGACCAGTATTATACACCCGAAGCTTTCCCACCAATCAAAAACCAGCCTTTACGCCCAAGCCCCACAAATCCACCAAAACAATATTGATATCTTCAAATAACACTTCCACCATCATAAAACTGGGAACTGTCCGCCTGGCCCAGTCAGTTAGTGTGTGTTCTTCCTTTGAGAAGTTTCCATAAGCGCCACACCACTAGCTGTTGCGCGAGTTGTAATTACGAGGGTTGGGGCCCAGCACTGGAGAAAAAAATCAAAAACTCAGTTCGTCTGGTTATTGCTCCTGGCTGGAGGTTTTTTTGCAATTTTTTTCTGTGGTATGGACTTTTTTTTGCTAGTGGCTGGGGTTGCCTTTTTTGTTGATATGATATTGTGGCGGTGATTAGAGCTCAACTGTTCAGAGTCCAGTTGTAGGCTGACAAAGCATACATATTTGATAGTGAATTAGACTTCTTAAGCCAAGCTACTACAGATATGTAATTATTTCCAATCATGCCCCCATCAACATTGTTGTTTATCTCAGGTATTATCTTTCATCTCATCATTCCTCACCACCTTCTCAACAAATCTTGAACCAAACCCTCGGTAGCCATTTCGAAGCTAGATAGATACAAGACTCTTGAATCATCACATCTTGAGTATCCAGTTTGATTCAGTTTGATCTAGCTATGTAAGATCAACCTCTCTTCGCAGCTTTGTACTTCCAAGCCAGCTCACCCATCCGAATCAAGACTATACTATGCGAGAAGTATTGACATCGCATTATCCAATCACCAACCCCCAACGTAACATACTTGCAACCCAATGTCCTTGTTAATTATCTACATGAGTCTCTTCTATCCATTAAGGCTTCTCACCAATACCGAGCAAGATTTACACAATAACACAGGACCACATATCCAGGATATTGCCAGGCGAAGCAATAAGTACAGATATCACCTACCACCATCTAGAAACATAATTCCAAAAGCAGTAATAAGAACCTCGAACAACCACTCAAAGAGAACAGATTTGAGACTCAGGCCGTCTGCCAGTAGACCGAGCCAGCTGTGGGCGCCAGTTACAGCCAGTTTCCCTATCGCTTTGAACATGCAACAAATAACAGCTGTTAATTAGATAGACCAGATTATCTCAAGAAAAGAACACAAACGCAAGTGCATCAAAAACAAGAACAACCGGCTACTCCAAAACGACAGCAACACCCAAATCGACACTAACACCCCAAGCCCCCCTTCAACCTTTCAAACCCCATACAAAAAGTCAACTGGCACTTAGTAGTTATGTATTACCAGCTTTCTTACGAGCGTTCGGCTTTTGCTTGAGGTAGGTGTGTTTCCCACCCCTTGTAAGTTTTACCTAGGGGTATGACTAAATTTCGTAAGGAGGGCGGGGGACGTAAAAGTAGAAGTAGGGACGGAGGCGTGGGTACAACGTTTGGCACTTGGAATACGATTCCAAGGATTCCAAGATTCCATTCCAAGGTGGAATATTCTAAAGGCTCTTTAATATAGAATAGAATATTCTAAAGCGTGAAGCTTTAGAATTTAGAATTCTAATTGGAATCTATATATAGATTGGCCAATAAGAGGGCGCCATTTGCACCGAAGTGTTATAGCGGAGTGATTTGTACCGAAGTGACTAGTAAATTGATTGTTTCCTACACCTACCTAATTAATTATCGTCATCTCTGACTCTAAAGCCTCTCCTTATCTGTCAATTTACTTAGACCCTCATACAATACTAGATTATTGTACCTTACATCTTGACTTTGATAGTTATTCACTTGTTTGTATGGGGGGAATCAGGTAGCCTGTCATGTGACCTATAGACGCAGGCTTCCTATTGGTCGAGCGGACCGGAACAACTATTTTCTAGGTTATATGACAAATTCTAAGCTGGAATTTTAGAATATTCTAAGGCCTCTTCAATTTAGAATAGAATATTCTAAGGGGGGGCCTTGGAATGGAATGGAATTCCAAGTGCCGAACGTTGCGTGGGTAGGCTAGTATTATTAGTTATTATTAAAGAGGAGAAGAGAAAAGAGAGGTGTACTAGGAGAAAGAGCTCGACGTCGAGCGGCTTTACTATTATATCAGTAAGACTTCTAGCTCGAAGGATCTCTTTAAAGAGTTAGGTGTTTCCTTTAATTAAGACGTATTATAAATACGGTTATAATACGTCTTAAAGTCTTAGGTATAATAGATAGTAGAGACGAGTAGATATTCGAAGGACGAGAACCCATCTTACGACACTATACAAGGAGTCAACTCGGCGTATTTTTTCAATAGAAAACTCCACAGTGCTGTTGGGAAACCTCCTAGAAGATTTGTGTCCGAGTAGCTAGCCTAAAAATAAATTTCCGAACACCAAATCAAGTCCTCGAAAACTAAGCATACCTCTTGCCAGGCCAAAGGAGGAGACTATCTTAATACAAATTACAAAGAGGGATACGCACGAAATGTAAACCAAGTTCCGGTCTCAAATAAAAAATGCCGTTCGAAAACACAGCTTTAAGCAAATGGAGAGATATATAGACCTTCATTTTCTTTTTTTAACTTTTGTACTAAAAGACTAAATCAAAAAAACGTCAAAGAGGCGCTAATATCCCCTCTCGCTTTCGCTTTTCCCGCCCAAGCATACAAAAAGAGGTACACAACTAGATTACTAATCATCCATCTACTTCTTGCCCTTCTTCTTGTTGGGAACGACCTTGAATCCAGCGGTCGGTTCCTCAACCTTTGGCGGCCCCTTCTTGGCAACCTCACTCCATCCCCCACTGGACTGAGCACCCGCAGTAGAAAAGCTGGTCCCGGATCCCGTGTTGCTTGGCTCGATCACCCCCTTCTCAGCAAGCTTGCGACGTCTGAGGAATTCCTCGGCAAACCGTCTACCATCCATGAGTTGAGAACTACCGTAAACAGCATCAGCAATGATGGAAGGCTCTGCTGGGCAATCCAAAAGCATGCTAACGAAACTATCAACTATTCAAATGTTAGCAGGTATCAAACTTGAGGATATAATCTTCTAATTACCATCGATACCAGAGTTCAGTCCCTTGACAAGAGAGCCCTTAGCCCACTTGGTGAACTCTACGTTGGCTGAAGTTGTACCTGCTGATGCGCTTGCTGTGACGCTACGAATGTTTGAAACTGGTCGTACAACACGAGAAGCGACTGTGGTAGCGGTAGCGGTGCTGCTGACAGCTCGAGCGGGGACAGATGGAGTGCTAACAGCTGGACCAGTGGGAACCTTGACCTTTCCGCTAGCACCGACAGTAGACCAAGCAGAACCCGATTGAGGCATAGCTGGGGTGGCCTTGCTAGCAAGATCAGCGTATCGTTTTCCACCAGCAGCAACAGCGACAGGCTGTGCAGCAGCGGCAGCAGCAGCTAGCTTGTTCTTGCGCTTTTCTTCTTCACGTTGAATCTCAGCAAGAGTCTTCTTTGAAGCGGTAGAGCTGGCAGGAGCTTGAGCCTTCACAGATGGTTTTGCCCAGGCAGATGGAGTGCTGCTAGTGGTGACTGGCGAGGCACCCCAAGTTGACGATGTTGGAAGTCCTGGAGCTGGAGCAACTGGTTGTGCAGTAAGAAGTTTCATTTCCTGATCAAGAAGAACACGACGAGCGGCAGCAGCAGCTTCCTCGGCTTTAGCAGCCTTCTTTGCTTCCATCTCTTGAATTTCCTTCAATGAAGGCTGCTTCTGGGCTTCAACCGGCTCCTTGGCCCAAGGAGCAAGAGAAGGTGCGGCGCTTGAAATCTCTGGCGTCTCTGATCGGGATCTGGATTCAATGTTCAAACCCTCGGGTAGGGCAGATCGCCCACGTTGAGCCATTGGTGCGGGAAGTGGAGTGGTGGACTGAGGTGGGGGTGGGAATGGCATCGGAAGACTTGTGTTGACCTTGGCCCATGGTGATTCAGGTGCAGTGGGCGAGTGTTTTGCGGATGCTACCTTTTGGATGTGTTGTGTCAAGGAAAGCAATTCAGGCTCAACCGGCTCTGGTACTGCCTCTTCTTCTTCAACAGGGGGAGCCTCTTCATACGTAGACTGCTGTGGAGGGGCAATGGGTTCATTCGAGGTAGCAGCAGCTTGGGCAGCTTCCTCAGCGTCATGTTCCTCTCTCAATTGTTCAAATTCACGTAGTCTAGCCTTGAATCCTTGGGGGTCATTTTGGCGTAATTGTTCCTTGGTAGTATCACGCTGGGGTTCGATTGGTGGCTGACCAAAAATAGCAGCAATCTGTTGCGCATGAGTGGAAGTCTGAGGCCCCGAAGCTACAGCGTTGAAGAGTTGACGGCCCTCCAGACTAAGTCGAGAAAGGTCTGCCTCTTGAAAATAGTCGGCTGGGGCTCCAGGTTGTCCTTGGACTTGACGACTTTGATCGAAAAATCCTGCGACACCAGGAAGTGGGGGCTGTGGAGGCATTCCAATAGGAGAAGCAATGCTTCCAAAACTTGGCTGACTCTGAAGGCTGTGCGCGCTGGAGTGATGATGCAAAGCAGACGGGAGGCCGCCCATCTGCATCTGCTTCATGTTAACTTGCTGTTGAGCCAAGAATTCTCTTTGGCGTGCCATTAGGTACTGCTCCTCCTGCTTGCGACGCTCGAGATTGTTTTGTTGTTCAGCAGTCAAAGTGGTCCCAAAGCTCGGGAACGAACCAGCAAATGGAGGTTGAACAGATCCAGCTTGTGGTACATTATTTCCAGGAGCGGTTGCTGCTGGAGTGGTAAACGTACCAGGCTGGGTGCTAGGTGTGCCGTGTGGAATACCAATTTGAGGAACGAGGAAAGGTTCGCGAGAGTTACCGATTCTGCGGATTAGCTGACCGAGTGGCTCGAATTCAGAGTCCTCAACTTTCTTTACAGAAAGATCTGCCGTAAAGAAAGATGCTTTGTACCAGTCATGCATTTCGAGGCCCGACCAAGGACCCTGAACTTGACCTTGGGGATCAAGGTAGACCCAGCGCATTCTGTCTGGCATAACCATCATGCGTTGCTGTGCTGTGGGAAGCTGGTTCGATGCAGAGTCAGAGGAAGCTTGCGATTGTTGATAACCAGACTGAGCTGATGGAGTTTGAGCAAAAGCGGTAACGTTCTGTCCTTGCATCATTTCTGACGTAGAAAATATTCCCTGACTTCTAGAGAGGTCCGATGAAGCAGAAAACATGTCCTCAAAAGCATGCCGCCCAGCTCGCATAGGGCTGTCAGTGTCACGAGGTGGGGGGAAAGCATTTCTACCTATAGCACCAAAGACACTAGTTTGTCGTCCTTCCCCTTCATTGGAATTGTCGTTCTCGTTGGATTGCATCTGAGCTTGCATTGCTGCAGGAAACAAAGATCCAAGTTTGCTCCCGCGGCCAGTAGTATTACTTGCGGAAATATTTCCTGAACCAAACACATTTCCGAGGCCACAAACGTTGGGTGACGGCATGTCGCCCATCCCCCCAAAGAGAGAACTGCCGAAAGGCCCTGGAAATCCTGGTCGATTTTCCCTATCTGGAGTTCCAATGGGGTTTGCACTTGTTGGCCAACCGCCCATGCCACCCAAACCACCTAGAGAACCCATTCCGCCAATTGGAGGAAATCCTTTAGAACCAGCTACACTGGAAGTCTGACTGCGGTCGCTCCCATCAAACGCAGTATTCGAGAACCCACGAGGGAGCCCACCGAATGCATTAAGTCCGTGTTCAGGAATTCCTCCCAATCCATGCAGTCTACTTTGCGGATGGGGCTCTTGTTCGTAATTTCCCTCGCCTGGATCCTGTCTATCCTCAAGCGGGCTTCTGTATGGATTTGTCTCGGATGGACTCAGTGAATCATGTTCATCTCTGCGACCACCTTGTGGGGTTTGATGGGCACGTTGCACATCACGGAAGCCTTGCATGCCAGACATACCAAAGTCGCCAGAATCGCCTCGAACAGGAGTATCTATCCCCCCGGGTCGTCGACTTGGTGGACTTGCGTCCTGGCCCCCCAGAGCAGCACTTCCAGCTGGTGGTTCATCTCCGAAAGGATCCGTATCAGTACGTTGTCTTCCAGTAGGTCTCCAGGATGGCTGCTCAGTTTTGGACATCAAATCCTCCGAACTTTCCTTTGGCATTAAATGAGCAAGACGACTTTCCCCTCTATTTCCAAATGCAGGTCTCTTCTCACTTGGAGTTGGAGGATTAGCAACCCCTCCACCACCCAATGCAAAACTCCCAAAGTTGCCCATTGGTGACATAGTCGCGCTAGCAGAAGGAGGACCCCATGGTGACGCGGGACCGTTACTGAGGGGGTTTCCAGTATTAGCACGCTGTAAGCTGCCAAAAGGCAGGCTGGGCTTCAAATCTTCTGGGCGGTCCTCATTAACATCCTTGTCTGGATTGAATTTCGGTCTTTGAAAGAAAGGCGAGTCTTCCCTAGAGAACCGTCCTGTTCCAGCTGGTGAAGGGAGCCCGCCAATTCCATCACTAGTTTGTTGGCGACGAGTGCTTGGTCTGCTAGATACTGGTGAAGAAAGGCCATATGCACCTGGGCCTTGTCCGTGTGAGACGGAAACCTTTCGTCCATTGGCAGCTTGACCAGTCGCGTCCTTGTTTATGTTTTGGGGTGGTGGCTTCAAAGGGGAGTTGACGTCGCCAGAAAAGAGCTTGGTAGAATTTAGCAGAGATCGCTGTAATGAGAGGGGTTCACCTACAACTTTCTCCTGCTCCGACATCTCCTCTAAACCTACAGGGCGAATGAGTCCATTTGTATCCCAGCAAGCTTCAGGGCCATAAGAATCTCTACCGTCACCACTCTTGCCCCATCCAGTGCGTCCATTTGTTCCATTTGATTGTTCAGGGTTCCAATTATTTACAAAAAGGCGTGAAACGTCGCCTTGTAGCCCGCCTGATTCCTCTTGCGCTCTGTAAATATCCAGGAGCTGGTTTTTGGAATAGCGAGAGTCCGTCGAGTGCTCAAATTGAGAGGATTGCATGTCGACGGTGGGTGTAGCCAGAGGAGCTTCTCCTTGAGACGACGCTGGCGCAAATGGGGTGGTTGAAGGTCGTCGGAGGGTCAGAGTGCCGTTTGTAGGTCGAGAATCTCTTCGTGCCCTAGAAAGTGAGCGCCAGTTAGATAGGGAAGGACAAGCGATTGACGATGGGTAATTTCTAAATCTCGGGTTCGAAAACATGATGCCTCGACCGGCCCTCTTGCTTCTCAATGTGCCCGAGGGGTGAAATTAAATATTTTTTAAGATAAAATAAGGAATCGAAGCGAATGAAAGTGTGTAGCAATGTATGTGGGTGGTCGTGGGTAGTAAAACAAGGAATGCTCCAAGGTTAGGAGCTCGAATGGCAAACGTACCAGTCCCCGCTTCCTCCTCGTCCATCGCCCCTCCCGCTTCGAGAATCGCGACTAGAAGCTTGGCCTGCGGCTGCAGAGGCAAAGCTTGATGGCATATGGGAAGGCATTGTTGGTAGAAATCGGCTGGTGATCAGGATCAGCGATAGATGATGGGCAGACAGGTGCAATCGAGAGTCGGCGCGTCAGAGTTATGGTAGACGACGCGAAGAGGCCTCGGTCTTAATTACGATGTGCGGGGGAGATTTCTGGAAGTTCGAATTGAGCTTCCGAGAGTGTGCGGTTCGGTGAAGTGCTGTACAGGTAGTGCGCAGGCGCGAGTTTGCGTGGGATCGAAGGTGGTATTGGTGCTTCGTGATATCGTGTATCTTTTTTTGAAGTGGAAGTATTTTGTGAAGAGGTTCTTCCGTCCAGGCGAGCCAGGCTACTTCCGCTTAGCGCGTGGGTCGGCTCGTGGACCAATCAGGGGATTTAGGGTCAGTTGGTGTCCTTGGCTTCAAGCTTCCACGAGGCTTCGGTTCTCCGCAACGAGGCAACGACTTCGTCATCTCTAGTCATCTCCCAAGCTAAGGCACTTAGGCACAAGCTAAGGCACTGAGGCACCGTACTCGAGTACCTCACCACCTCACCACCAGAATAACCACCACCCACCACCCACGACTCTCCTCTGCTCTCTCCAGCTCCCTCCTCCAGCTGTGGTGATGAGAGAATCACGTGGTCTCAACCCGGATCTTCCCTACTACCCCTGAATATCCTTCAGATGACCAAATCTGGCCTTTGATGCTCCATCAGGGGGTCTCGAATATATCCCGGATAATAGCCATTGGTGGGTATACCCCAACATACGATTATGAGGGCTTTGAGAAATTGAGCTAGTGAAATGGCAGCATTCCTCCCCCTTTCCTCTTCTCTGGAGTCTGTACACACTGGTTAGCTACGCCGAGGCAGTCACACAGCAGACGACAAGAGGAGAGACAGCAGTTCAAGTGTAGCTCAACATCAATCTGTACGGCTAGCGCCCGTTACAAGACCCTCTTTCTTCTAGAAATCTCACATCGGTTTCTGATAGTCTTCTAGAAGTCGCTGATATGGAGGCGATGTTGGCTATCATTCAAAGTGATAAAAAGCTGCCAAAAGAAGGTTCGCTCGGGTAAATACTCGACTATCCCGTTTTCTGTGAGTCAACGCGGACTCGCTCTATGACCCTCGAGTCACCTCCCGCTTTTTATATCTTTTTATATCTTTTTATATCTTTTCCAACACTTTCCATTCTCCCGAGCACTCTCCTCCGCTCTCGGTCTGTCCGTACACAAGTAAACAAACACCATGCAACTATGGTCTGTTATGAAGCGGTGTGTCGTTCTAAACACACACGCCACCAATTCTATGTGTAACGTGGTAACTCAGTCTACCTGTTTGTCCATTTTACTATCGCTTTTCAAACCGACCCTTCACAAATATCCCTCGACCCCGCTGACAGCATTCTCTGGCCAAGCTTAAAACACGACATATCGTGTTTCCCAAATCACAGTCCGTAATTGGCCTACGGATCTGTCTGGTGGCCCTTGTAAGACTTTTCGAAGCAAACACTTGGAAGATCTTCCCTTTGTTAAGGCAACCTTTTGGTACTTGAGGTACAAGATTTGGTCACAAACCCACTTGCCGTCTTGCCGGCCTTTTTCTTGTTTGCAGTCTTTTTATTCCCGTTTTCTGTGATTTGAATGGGTATTTATGTGTCTGTTTCCCATATGTTTGAGCAAGCGTCACTCTTCTGATCAAACTGAATTGTTGTCTCGAAACCCTCCTAGTTCAATACTCAAGTGGAGTATTCAGCTTCACCGACTCTGTAATTAACGAAACGCAAGAAGTATGGGAAGAGAATACAATTGTCTAGGCGGTAGATGCCATTCCCGCAAAGGTCTCGGAAGTGAAGGCCGCGAACTCCAAGGAGAAAGCTCTTCCAACCGTGGAAATCGATTCCGAAACGGCGAAGATAGAGCTATGCTCTACCCTCGACCAGGTGCTACCCGTGATATCGTTGATAGTCTTCTGAGTCAAGCATACAACGGCGGTATGTACAGGAGAAACAACTACGCCGGTATGGGGAGACTAGGCGACATGGGAGGACTAGGACAGGGAGATTACGGAGGTCTTCGAGCTGGTGGCGGTGGTCTAGGTGGTGGTCTAGGAGGCATGAACCCCATGGGAGCTCTAGCACACGACGACTTAATATACAGTCCCCTTGGTCGACAACCAGACTACCCCCAAGGTCTCCGCTCCCCTATAGCCATGGACTCACCAATACACAATCCCCACACCCCCTACCAACCCGAGCGTCTAGGACTCGGTAACCCTGGATTAGGCAGTCCAAGAGGCTCCTTCGCAAGACAACCCATGATGTCCGGTGCCCTTCCGGCACTCGGTCACCCACCCAGATCCCGTCTCAATTCTCCGAGTATGAGTTCCATCTTTGACCCGTACGGTATGGATCGTCCGCGCATGCCGTACGGTCCCGAAGCCGGGAGGAGAGCGGGTATGGGCATGGGTATGGGGAATTATCGTCAGCCGTATGTGGAGGATTATGAGAGTGAGATGGCGGAGGCGGAGATGGCGGAGCAGGCTATGTATGGTGGTGGTGGGGAGGGTTATTTTGTTTATGGGGATGGACATGGACATCCTGGGGGTATGGGAATGGGAATGGGGGGTATGGGCGGGAGGGTGATGTAGAGTATGGGGTGTGGTGTTGGTGTTGTGCGGCGTTTTGGGTTATGAGATGGGTGATAGATGGGCTTTTTTTGTATGTTATTCTTATCCTTACCCCCTTCTTAGGACTAAACTAACTTCTGAGAAGGAATTCGATTGTAGAGTTTCAAAGTGTGAATATTTACAGGATGTCATAATCTCTACTAAGAGCCTTTCATATTCCGAACATATATCATGACTTTCTACCAACTTTGCCTAAAGGCATTGAACCTTGGTGATATTCCTCATACACTATAGTACCATATTACAAGATCTTACTAGCGTTATCTGGATCTCCCTCTGTCTCTGCTAAGAAAGGTTTCATGACTTCGGAATCCTTCTACTCGCTCGATATCCTGGTTTCTACTCTAAGCTCCGGAACTCGTGAGTAGTTGTTCTGTTTTGGAAATTTAGGAGCTAGATATCGTGACGTCTGCTGGTTTCTTGGTTCTGTGGTGAAGACAAAGGCGGAGTTGGAGTTGCATTTGGGCCAACTTTGCTCCTTACAATACACTTTTTTTCAGGGGTGTTGACTGTAGTGTACAGTACTCTGTGGGGGGGAAGCATCGGTATCTCTAGTATTGGTTTCCTTGTGATAGAAGAAGCGAGAGTTTACCTTCTAGGACCTCGAGGGCAGTAAAAGTTATAACAAGCGATAATCGAATATAAAAGATTCTATCTCTCTAACGACATAGCACCCGAAGAGAGTGCGCTTATGATAGTACTAAGCCTGGAATAAGCCCCGTCTTCCTTATTAGATGGGCTAGAAACGCTCTAAGAGCTAGTTGACAGGGAGTGGGATAGCTATACGTCTTTGTAGTTGGAATAGTACTTGCTAAAGTACTAGATTAGCGAAGATGGATTGTCCTTGGCTACTAATAGTAGAGGTTAAGAGAGAGTTTGACGGGATTATTGGAATACTTAGTACCGGTAGATAAAATTAGAGAAGTGATGATGGCGAGGGATCCCTAATAGAGAAGTGGAAACGTCGGGACAATGCTAAGGGATATATCAGTGATCAGCCACCTATATCAAGGATATATAGACTTCTACGAAATGACCTTGTGTAGGATTTTGAAAATAAATATGTGATTGACTGTTTCGAGGGTAAGATGTTCTTCGACAGTGAAAGATTTTATTCGTTCGTGGTATCATCCCTAGTGTGTTGTTTGCTAGAATGAGACGGAGTAGGTAATAAAAAAAAAGTTTGGAGTTCGAGTTCTTGCTGGTATAATTTTAGCAGAAGATATGGTTTTAGCAGGTTTCCTCACTTCCCTCCTCTGTATTTGAAACAATTTGGGGGCATTCTGATGGTGATTTGACTGAACTGCTAGGATCACACCTTGAAATACCCCCATAAGCTCTACATCGCTTAGGGACCCTTCCAAGGTATATTGGGTTGATTGAAATATAGTCTTGCGAACAGTAGATGTACTAGGCAAAATATACCCGGGTATTCAAGATTCGGTGAGTTCAATGGAATGGATTACTTTCTATAAGAGGTATTCTGGACGAAGTCTTAATTCGAGATATACTCTGGCTTTCTTACTCAAGTTGCTCTTGAGATCAATTTACGTATGTCTTTTCATCACTGACCCCCCTGAACCAGAAGAAGAAGAACGGCAAAAGCAAGAGATACAGAGCCTCCAAAAATAAATAAGTTAAAAGTAGTCCAGGCAAACGCAGTCGAGATCTCTATCAACATGAAAGATGCCACGAAGTTCAGGACACTTTTTACTAAACTGACGGCCTTCTTTCTTGACACTCCTCAGAGTATCAGGTCCCACTTACAATGGATTTACAGCGGTCCGCGTCTCGATTGAGAATGCACTGCAAGAGCAGTTGAAATACAAAATCGCGATTGTGATGAGTTTAATGATGAAAAATGTGGATTCTAAGGAGTTATAATGTACCTCCATTCAATTCAAGCCAATACTATTCGGCTTTTTTTTCGTGTGCAAGAGCTTCTTTATCGCAAAATTTGATGTCCATATCATGTACGCATTCGCAGACACGGTTTGGGATGTGTCGATGTTTTGCTATCTTCTTCGCAGCTCCCAGAGGCTTGCATCCTGTCAAATTCGCGTTCAGATTTCATTTCATCATGAAATATCACGGCCTTTCTCGTCGCAAAGCTGACAAGCCTGACCAAATTAGAACTCTCGGTGGGGTGGTGTCAAGACAGTCAAGTCATTCACCCACCTCCATCGCGACGCAGTGGGTCAAACCACCTGACCAACCGTCCTCTCATTGGCGCGGCCCCACCTCGGCTGAAAACCAACCAATCACAGCCCTCCAAAACCCCCACAATACATTTGTATATCTGAATAAGAAACAATCCAGCATCAATCAACAAGTCTCTTGCCCAGCTGGTGCGATGGTAGCATCGACCACACGTTGGAGTCAACTCAGGGAGTGCTCGCAGACTTGTACCTAGGCCTACACCAGCGTGGTAGGGGACAGCTCTGGGAGCCCGGGAATGATTGTGGAGGATGGTAGGGGGCCAACTCTGGCCCCCAGAGGGACAACTTCTGTCCCTCGACAACGTAATAAACCGCAAGGTTTTCCTGAGCCCTCAATTGAGGGCCATAAGGTTTTGCCGTTTTTTTGGTTGATTTTTGGATGTTTTTGGATGTTTTTTTTAAGCGAGGGGTTGTGGCTTGGCTTGTTTTGCTAGGGAAAGTCGACGCGCGTGCAATGGTGGTGGACTCGCGAATGTTTGTAAGAAGGCGTGGGAATAATGTGGCTTCTCTCACAACCTTCGCAAGCTCAGTGGCTTTCGCGACGTGAATCATTACCACATACCAGTACTCACTCACATACACGCAACCCGTCGCCTTGAATTGTGCAGCTATTATTGCCTAGAGACGCGATGTCATTTACAGGCTTTGCGACACATACACAATTTTGGAGCTATACAGAGGTAACCTCTCATAATGATCGTAGACACATGGAAAAGAAACAGGCTTCCCCTGGTTTTTGAGCAACAAACATAACACTATATGATTCGCTTCGTCTCTCTTCTCTTCAAAGTCTACAAAGACTACAACTATTTCCGAGAATGTTGACCTTGAATAGTGTCGATGGAGAGAGAACTTATCTTTACGAGGACAAAGTATGCATAATCAACGAGTCAACATCTCACGAAATCCGTTAGAATTGAGGATAGAAAAAGTGGTTTAATGTAGCCACAGTCTCCTCGTAACTCTTGCTGCCCTTTCCCCCTACTGAGTCCTTCCATCCACAAATTGGAGGTGATTGAACTGTATCACGTATACTGAGAGTTGCACGTTGCAGTTTATGATCGAAAACACCGATACGTTAATGCATGGGGTCTGAAATAGAGATATGTTTTCCTAGTCCAGACCAAACAGCTGACGCTGAGAATAGAAACTGTGTGCTCAAAGGCTGAAAATATGAGGATTCTTTGAAGGAGAAACAAAAGTCGTCAGTTACACACCCTAATAAACTTCCCCTCCAAAGACCTCAGGTTTGTCAAGTTCCAAAGGTGGTGCGGTATTGCTCTTTTGAAAGCAGGCAGTTCAATCCTCTTCATTCTTGAATCACACGTAAGAAAGTGTCTCTCAAAAGGCCTAATAGGATAGTTACATCTCATAGGATACTATTCTATATACTCGTTTCTTTTACTGTTTCCTCTTAATCCTTTCTGTTTTTCGTACTTGCTCTCTCAGTTTTTTCTTCTCCAAGAAAGTCGCACAGCTAGCATTAGGATAGTATTGGGAAGGGGAAGGATCGAGATATAAGCAGAAAATGTTCACATGGACAGAAAGCGACTGAAAAGGTGGGGTAGAAAGCACACTGGTCGTTGAGAAGAGTGCTAGAACATGATTTGTTAACAAATGTTCCTTGGCGCATGTTTTAATTGGTGGCTGAAGTAACTGGGCAAGGTTCATTTGACCATGACCCTGGGTTGGGGGCCAGAAAATGTATTTCAGCTGTCAGCCTGCATCTTTGTTTTCTCTTCTGAAACTCTTCATTCAATCAATGAACACAAAAATAAAAAATTCAGAATACGACCACTCTTTACCTGTTTCTCTATTTGACTTATAGATGACTTACATTTGGTCCTCCCTACCATCTCATTGGAATTAAAGCTGAAGAGATGGGATGCATCAGCCCAGGGTCTGCGGACAGCGACATTGCAGGAATAGGAGTTCGACCAAAGCCCCATTCTCTTACACTGGTATCTAAACTAACAGAACTTAGATCCTTCTTGCCTTTGGTGTACAAGCTTTTATTGCACTTGCTCTAGCAGCCTATTCCACATTCATAAAGTCGCTTTACATGTCAATCGCTGGAGTTTCCCAAGAATTCAAATTGTCACAAGAACACCATTATGAACTTATCCAGGCACGATATGCTAAATACAAGACCTCAGAACTGACCGGACTAGAAGAAAATTTTGAAAAGGCTCTCATCAAATTTCAAGATCGTATGGATTATAATCCTGTCCCGTATAGGGATCGCTTTGAAGATAAATTAAGCCCGCAGGAGAGATCCCGCCTCTTGGAAGCTACGGAAAGATACGAGAAGCAGTTAGCTATCATCAGAAATCTTCTTCTTAATGGAAGTGATACGCAGTCTGTCACTGGTTAGAATTACTCTAATGTTCCCTTTCGTTGCAGTGGCTAATTTGGTCAATTAGCCATTGCATTGTTACTCAGTGGGCTTATCCAAGTGAGAACTTTGAGTTTATATCATTTCCATATAATCTTTGATGTCACATGCTTTACCAGGTGATTTTATTCCATTTAATTCTTTGGCCGTATCATTGATGGTTGTTTGAACAGCATATCGCATTGCGCCGTCTTCAGCGTAATCTTCGTCACGAAGGTACCACACCGGGCACCTCGATTCATCCTCATTACCATATTCCTTATTCTATATCTCGCTTTCACCATCTGCTTTGGGATCTTATTGAATAAATGGGATGAGAATATTGCAGGTCGCTGCTATGATACTTCCTTTATCGCTATCCCCTCGGCATCTCACCCTAAACATGATCACATATATATCGCTTTAACATCTTTATATCTCTATGTCACCTTTTTGAATACCATCTCTCCAGCCATATCTCCAAGCCTAGATAGGTATTTGGCAGATTCTCCTACTGAAACGGTGAGAAAAGAAGATGCTGAAACTTGGACGCAAGCTAGGTTAAGAAAAGAGGATCGTGGACCATCTGATGTTCTTCCTTATGTGATCTGTCAGTTCGTTATACACCTCTATTTCCTGATAGCAACACGTGCTTCAAACCAGTCTCTATTAGAGGAAGTCGGTGCTGAAGACCAATGGGGCTTTGGGCAGATCCTTGCGGTTGCCATGTTAGGCATAAATATCCTGGATTGTTTCAAAGGATGGAGAGGTACTCTTTAATCTTCCATTCCTATAGTGCTTCCTGGGTTGCTAACTTCGCATTCAGAGTATTATCGATGGGGAAAAGCAAGAAGCAAAGAACTGGTCAAAGAGAGGGAGGAAATTAGGCAGCGGCCTAGAAGGTCTCGTTCTGTGGACTTGGAAAGATGGGGTATGTGAATTCTTGAGCTATATGGAAGATATCATCTATATGGAGAATGGAACTTTCGTCTTTATGTACTGTTTCTAGCATTGATCTAACTACTTTATCAATTGTCAATTTAAACGCAGGGTTTTCCTGATTTTATAATAGGATATTAAGCGTATATTCTTTTTCTTAGATATAGAATTCACTTCCGCTAATATAGTAATTAGATAAGAAACTTGGAGTTTCAATCCAATATGTTAAAGCTAGGTTTCACTCAAGTATAACTACAAAACAACAAAGTAAATCACCCTCCTTAACAACGACATGTGCCTGTTCTATAATAAAAAGAAACCTATAAAACTACATCAACCAGCCTCGATTTTCAAATCCTTATCACATAGGCGACTTGAAAACCATGGATTCAGGATTCCTGTCACGGAAGAGAAAGTAGAAAACCCTTCATTTTACAAAGTAATATACAGGTAGGCATTTTCCACCCCGAAATTCCACTAGTAACAAATAAGTGAATCCCAAAATCCCCTCCCCCCCACACCCCAACGAACGAAAGCCAATCCTCGAAACTACAACACCTTTCGACAGTAAAAACATAATCTAATCTTACATATTCAGATTTTTAGTCTAGGGAGTTGGTTTGTATAGCTACAGACAGTATCCCAGCTCGAGTAAAAATCCCAGTCTTGTTTAATTTAGAGTAACGTAAGTCGTGACTACTGCCGTTTATAAGGGGTTTCTGTCATTGAACCATCATCATCATATAATTACCCCGGATTAGGATTATCACCTTACTATTTGTGAGTCGTGTATTTATTTATCTCCTTTTCTTGGGTTTATATTTATATAAGCCTTTACTTCTTCCTCTATTTGTATTTCTTGTAATATAGCTATATATAGAGCTTCATTCTTATTCACTATTTAGAAATTCTACTAGGTAGAAAAAGCTCTGGAGGGAATGTGTTATACTTGTTGATAGAGAGTCTATTTTAGGTGGGTGGGTATATGTTGGTGTAAAACAGGGTGAACTAATATACTCCCTTTGTGAAGTATAATAATCGATTGAAGGGCTAACTAAGGATAAAGTGTTTAAGGACTTAAGTACTCGAACGCTTGTATCATGTGACTATGTAAACATATAACTTGTGAATAACATATATCCTAACACTCGTAGTACTTTTAAAAAGGTTTTAAAACGTAGTAGAACTAAATAAAATAAGAACCTAAAATAAGTAAAACGTATAACTCTAAAACATATATAAAAACTCTATCCCTTCCTTATTCCCTTATAACCTAGGCGTTAGCTGTTACCACGATACTGTTCGTGTCAATTAGAGCCTTTAAGGCGTTGTTTACGTTTACCTTAGTTATAGCATTAGCGGGATTAGTCTTACCCTCGATCTACGTTAAGTAGTCGATATCCTTATACTCGAAGGCGTCTCTTAGGTATATTACGTCGATTATAAGTCTCTTTTCCTTTGTCGTTCTAAGTTTAATAAGGTATTTATAAATAGACTTAGAATCTATATAAATCTTAAGCGGCACGTGCTAACCGAGAATACGTATTAAGGTAGTCTTTACACATATTGCTATATCGTACCCCTAGCTAACTACGTACAGTTCTAAGGCAAGAACGCTCCGGGTAACTCTCTTACACTTTGTCGAGCTCTAGTGTAAAATATTAGCTTTATTATAACGGTCTATTAGTATAAGGACCGATCTGAGCTAGGACGTAAAATCTATATTATTAATAAATAAGCCGTCTATAAAACAGACGAGTTTAAGCGACAAGAGTTCTAGTAGTACTAATTTTATTCCTCGATCCTTGTTCTTAATCTACTATTCGATATACTTATTAAGTGTATTAATATCTTGTTTCTTAGGGGCGCTTACCTAGGCGGCGAAGGAGAGAGCGTAGGCAACTTCCGGCTAGGCGATTCCCGATATATAGGCTCCTAGCGCCCGAATTGCCTTATATTCGGCCGGTCCCTTGGCTAATTTTAATCTATCCTTTGTCTTCTACTTCTATATAAGGACTATAGAGCCATCCTAGTTTAGTGTAGTAGTGCTACTATTAAATTCGAGTGGCTTACTAATAGTAAGCTTCTCTTAAGGCTTCGACTTTAGTTCTAGCTTTACAAAATTAAACTTAGCTTCTTCTCTTACTACGAATTTATTATTCGCTAGTATTAGTAAGTCGTTAGTTTATAGTCCGATTACGCCGAATACTCCTATTGTTTCTAATTCGTTTATAACAAATAGACACTAGTCGAAGGTTAACAGTTCTATAGATAAGTTATTAAGATAGAACTTAGAGTATCGAGCGTACTAGTATACTCCTACTTTAGGTATCCTATACTATAGCCATATTACTTCGAGTATTTTGTTGTCCTATTATAGTATAGGGGGGTTCTAAGGTAGTTAAGTAAAGAATTGTCTAGCTAGAGGTTCGCCAGTTTGAAGATATATCTATATAACGTCTTATAAGTATAGGTTAAAACCTAAAGTTATAGCTAAGTTTATTATAATCCTTTAGCTAACTCTCTAAATAGTTGGCGATTCGGTCATTACAAGGCTCTTCTCTTTATCTCCCTAGGCTTAGATAACTAATCTTAACTTAAGTCTCTACTTTAGTATACCTTCGTCCTTTATAGTTCTAAGGAATTTAGAGTTAAAGATTCTTACGTCTGGCGGGACTTCTAACTCGTTAATTAGGTTAAATAAGTTTAGTTCTTTAAATCCGCGTATTTCTTCTAGGTCTTCTAGCAATAGGGTTATTAATCTAAATATAAGGAATATTGATCGTTCCTTCCTAGGTCTTCCGCGGCCTCGTTTAGTAGGTAGTAAGGTTGTCTGTCCGAGTAAGGTTGTCTATATATTTAGCGTTCTAGTTTCCTTATAAAGGGTGGCCAGACTTATAGTTACTTTAGGACTAGTTGGTTCATCTTTAGCTATAGAGAATTGTCCTAGTAGTAGTCCTGGTTCCTAGGTCCTCTAGGATCTTAATATACGAGTGGTGGCCGGGATTAGTAGGTCGAGTAGGTCGGAGGGGGTTAGTTTATCTTCTCCCGTAGCTTTATTAGGGTTACTTAGAGGGTTGTCCGTAGTGTTAGGGTTGTTTTCTTCCTAGTAGTATAGTTTTATACACGTAGATCTAAAGATTGTGTCCCCTACTAAGGGGCCGAGGATGTAGACTATTACGGTTTCTCCTTCTAGCTTAACGAGTTTATATAGTCCTTACTAACTGTCCTTTTCGCGGAAAACTCGTACTAAGTAGTTAAGCGGGAGGTCCTTTAGGTACGACGTAATTAGACTATTCTTTATATTTAAGGTAGTTTATACTTATTGTTCTATATAAAGACGTCGAACTTCCTTTATTACGTTTCGCTAGACAATAGCGTAAAACACTATATCTATAGCGGGTACGTCGTTATAAGTCATCTAGGTATAGACGCTATATACTAGTAAAGTTAGTATAAGGCCGTCTAGTCCTATAGTATCGTTAATAGATTTAAAGGCTATCTTTAGCCGAGTTCGTCGTTTAATTAAAGGCGCTTCCTAAGTAATTATTTCGAAGGCGCGGCGTACTATATTGTAGTATCTTTTAACTCGTCCTACTAAGTAATAGGCTTCTATAGGTATAAGTTTAACGTCGATGTCTATTGTCTTTACTAGTAGTCGGAATTCTCTACTTACTATTTATAAACCTTAATCTATTGTTATTATATCTGGTGGTCCGAGGTACGTAGATACCTACTCTCTAAAGATTAATTCCTAGACTGTTTTAGCCTTAAGGTCTAGTAAGAAGTCGCTACTTTAGTAGCGTGTAGCTTTATTAACAAGGTAGCCGACGTAGCTTTTGTCGATATAGTAAATGTCGAAGTAAACGTTAAAGTTAAATTCGGCGTCGTCTTATATTAAGAACTTAAATCTACCTAGTACCTTCTCGTAGAATTAGCACTCGTTATAGTATTCCGTTAGGGCTTCGATCGCCTTATAGGACACGTCTTTATAACCGGCTCTTTTAAGGATGTTATATAGGCGGTCGACAGAGGGATAGCCGAATCTTCGATATAGACGGCGAAGGTCTACCTCGGAAAGTAGGTGTTTGTGGTAGTTGTCGCTTAAGGAATAGCTTAGGTTCTTTATAGTGCCCTATTAAAGGAAAGGGTGTCCGTTTAGGCGTCTTATTAGAATCGTCTTATTATTAATAGTAATAGTGTCTATTAGATTGTTATATAACGCTTTTAGCTTGTCTAGATCGTCGATATATATAATAAATAGTATATCGATTCCTTTAGGTATTACTTAAAAAGTGACGTAGCCTATAGGCG